>JANIHZ010000208.1:27367373-27383161 GCA_027478365.1 Erythroxylum rufum | reverse complement strand
AAAATTAAGTTATATGTAAATACACTTGCTTTCCAGGGCATTATATTTACATAACTCCAACAAAAAATATGATTAAATAATAAAAATAAAATCAAATAAAGGAAATTGATAATTAAATAATTAAATAATTAACTAAATAGCAATAAATTTGTTGATTAAGCAATGATAAAAACTTAGGAATTACTTATATCCTTGTTTTGTTTCAGTTCACCTTCTTGAGTTAATAATACTTGACCCTAGAAATCTAATAATTATGATTACCCTTTCTCAAGATCTAAATAAGTATTCCCAATTAAATATATAGAAATTAAATTGTGAACTTTTGATCTATTGAAACTCTTCTTAACTATCCAATTGAATTTTAAGCTATCATAATGGTAACTAATAAACAACTAAGATCTCTCTTCAATTGCCTATTAATTTGATGTTTATAGGTCTATTATGGGACCGTCTCTTATTTTAAAATACAACATAAATAATTCAACCTAATCTATTGATTCAAATTGAATATAAGACAATAAACATCACAAACTATATTAAAAATCAAATCAAGAATGTAAAAGTTCAACAAATAATTCAAGAGTAATTCTTAATACAAATTTAGCAATCTATAACTGAAACTATATATCCTAAATTGTTCATCATCAATATTCAACAACAATACAAGAAAAGAAAAGAGTTGAGGTGTGAATTTTGAATGCCCTTTCTTCTTTTGCCTTAAGCTAGAAAATGTTGCAGCTTGTGTTCTTTATTATTTTTGTGTCTTTGATATGTTGTTTTCGTGTTTCTAGCCACCTCTTTGATATTTGTCTTTTCCTTTTTATTCCTTTAAGCCTGCTAGGGTTCTTAATAGGATTTCCATACTATTTTTGTTCCAAAAATAGCCTCAAAACATCAAAAATATAAAAATCTTGCGACCTGGAATTTTGGTTGCTGCAGGATCGTGTAGGCTTCCTACACTATCTCTCTGTTATGATTGTGTATGCCATCCTCAATCGTCACAAAGGCTTCACCAAAGCTCCTGTTACCCTTTTGTGCAATCATGTATGATGCATGATCGTACCAGATCCCATTCTCCAACTCCTTCATCTTTTATTCAATTTTCTTATATCTACTCATCATCAAACACGTTAAACATCACCTTAAATCATACAATTGAGATAACATTCTAGCCTTAATAAAAAAAATCAAACAAAACACACAAAACACTAACAAGAATGTAAATCTAATTCCTTAACATATAATTATCACCTCAGAAAACACTTAAAAACATATTCTAAAGCCTCAAAAACATAATATAATTTACATTATCACATACTATAACTTATTTACTCAATACTAAACAATCTCCATACATATCATTGTTACCAATTATTTATGCCTCAAAGATTGATCAAAGAGATTGAAAAGATAATGAAATGTTACCTTTAGATAGGCTCAACTATGAAGCATGAAGGTGCTGAGGATAGGTGGTCAGATATCCCCACAAACAAAGATGATGGAGAACTGAGGATCAAGTCCATAAGATGCACAAATAAGATGTTACTAGCAAAGTGGAAATGAAAGCTTTTAAGTGATTCAAAATCCCTTTGGGATATTTGAATGCATGTTTATCTAAAAAATCAAAGTTTTTTGTCCATCAATATAAACTTAACTTCTTTTAGGCTCTTACTCAGCTTTTAAAACTTAGAAGATAATTATCTCCAATCATCAATAGGTAATAAGAAAGAACATGTTTTTGGTATAACAATTGGAATGGTCTAAGGCCCCTCCATGTTAGACTTGAACTAGCTAATATAAAGCTATAAGTTCCCTTGAATGTAAAAGTCTGTCAAGTGGTCAAAGATAACTCTTAAGATTGCTATTTTAAAGGACACTCCTTGATAAAAGATTATATGCCCAGTAACTCTACCAATATTAAGGCTGAAGATAAACTGACCTAGAGTGCTCACATCTCACATAAGTTTACAAACAAATCTTGTTTAAAGTTATTCGGAAGCTCCAACTTGAAAATCTTTTGGCATACCTTGGTTTTTTTTATAACAAATGTTGTCCTAAAGCTTCTTTAATCATATGGCTAGCTTTCAAGAATGATCTAAAAACCTTGGAAAAAATGAAAGGCTTTCAAAACCTCATTGTCTTAATTAAATTATGTAAACTTAGTTTAGGAAACTTAATATCACATTTGTATTTCTTATTGCTTTTCTAAATCCTTCTGGTCTTATGGTTTCTAGTTAACTTAGTTTAGGAAAATTAATATCACATTTTTATTTCTTATTGCTTTTCTAAATCGTTCTGGTCTTATGGTTTCTAGCATTGTCTCTTAAGCTTCTTATAACTTAACTGGTCTCAATTTATTTGTTGTTTTGAGATTGTTACATTTAAACATCAAAGAGGTCAACATATGTTCAAATTGGTTATTAGTTATGGGTGTTCACAATATGGAAAGAAAGGAATATGATATGTTTTCATAACAATTATCAGATCCTTAATGCTTTCCTACAAAATATGTTGAGATGGATAAGAGAACTAATACTTGCCCATGACATCTAGAGAAACATACGCAACGCTTTCTCTTTTAATTAGAATGTTTAATACTAGCTGATTCTTTTTCCACTATACTTTCTTAGAATAGTAACTATTGGTAGTTAAGCTACACTTTTATTTGGTTTTGATACATTTAACTTTAGTATAGGGACCAACACCTTTTCCCTCTTATAATGAGATGTATTTGCAACCTTTTTTAAATGAAGTTTCTTTTATTTTAGAAAATATGGAAAATAAAATTTCTATCACATATATCTACTTCCTCCAATAAGAAACAAAAGAGAAAAAATAAATCAAAATTTTAAATCAGAATTTATTTCTAAAGATAGAAATAATATTTGTCTCTCTTTATCTATGCATGTAACTACTTGAAGCGGTTATTTAAGTTCAAAATGGTATTAGCTTAATAATGGATTTGATTTTTAGTAAAAAGAAAAGAAGAAAGATATTCTTAAGAAATTGGGATGTGGGCTAAAAACACCTCTTTAAAGATGAGAGAGAGCTTCCTTCTCTCTAACCACTATTTATATCTTGGTTGTGCTACATAGATCCTTGTGTGTTCCTCTTCCCTAAGCTTTGTAGTTCTTCCTTCTTCATCTTCTTTAACCTACTTCTTCAGTCGATTTTGTGGTTTTGAGTTTCTTCAAGTTTTTTTCTTTTTAGTCATTCTCTTACTTTGTTTATCCTATCCTCATTCCTTTCTTTTCTTAATTTAGTCTACTCCCGCTTCTATTCTTGGTTCCTTCATTATCTTCTTGGGTTTCTTGTTTCTTCTTAAGACGGAGTGCCTTCTCTGGATTTGGTTAGTTTCCCTCTTCTTTTTTTTTAGTAACAATATTTCAATTTAACTGTAGTTAGTTCCTTTAATTTCTTATTATATTACTATGGCCTAACAGACTTCTTCCACTAACCAATCTTTTCTCAACTTTGTTGCTTTCCCCTTTCTAGTTTCACCTTTTAATTCTTTGGCTTCTCATTCTTCAACTTCCTATTCACATCACTCTTTTTCTCCTCCTATCTTGGTATTTTAAGCTACTTCTGTCCTCACTAATGTCTCAACTCCTTCTAACAGTTTGCTAAACGAAAGCCCTTAGTGATAATTCAACAACTTTCCTCCATTTTTGCGTCTAATGGGTAATAATAATAATTAACTATTAAACCACAATTAAACATAAAAATGCACAAATTCTCATGAAATCCCAAGTTCCTAATTCTATCGTTCTTGGGCAAAAATTTCCTATATAATGTAAAACACCTTATGAATCATGCATAAACAAGTGAAAATAACAAGAAAACTTCCTTGGGTGTTGCAAATTTGGGCAAAAAATTCAAAAATTGGGACGAGAGATTGGAGGGGCGACGATGGATAGTGAGAGAGAAAGGCAGAATGAGAAATTTGAAGGTTTTGGGCATTTTAAAGGTGTATCACAGACTTACATAGTCTGCTACATGGTCGTGTAGCTGACCATGTTGGTCACTAAATTATAGCTTTTGTGGCTGTATAACTGACTGTGTAAGTCTGCACTAGCATTTCTAAAAAGTGTGTGACTCTCTATAAACGTATGCAACTTCAAAATTAGATTATCAAACATAAAAATTTTACACTAAACATTATAAACCCTTAACATGCTTACCCTATCACATCAATTATGCAAAAGCTCATAAGATCCTCAATTTTTCTATCCTAAAATACATCAAAACTTAATTAAATCCACTACTAACATTAAGGCAAAAATGAAGTTTTACATAACTAATAACAAGAGAGAGAGACTCCAACTTCTCACTAGAAACAATTGTAGGTATGTCTGATCTCCCTTATTTCCTTAAACACTCCGACTCCCTTGCTCCCTGTTGACCTTCCTTCTTCACTGCAACGTTCATTCCACATCTTCTTCACAGCTCATTCTGCATTTTGCTCCATTCTCATAACTTCTCCACCAAAGAAGCTGAAGAAAATGTCAAATTCCACACTATGGAGAGAAGGAGATCCAAATGAGGAAAAGGGAAAGGCTCCACAACCCAAACCCTTTAATATGTCTATCATCACATGGAATGTCAGAGGAATAAATTGTCCTACTAAACTTTCAGCTTTAAGGGAATTTGTTTTGTGGGAAAAATCTCTCATCATTGGATTACTTGAAACTAAAATCAGATAACCAAATCTAGCCAAGTTGAAAATTTTTTGTTCCCATTGGAAAATTCTTACAAATCATAACCATTATGCACTTGGTAGAATTATCATCTGCTACAGGAAGGATGAACTCAAGGTAGACTTATTAGACTCGATTAACCAAGCTATGCATCTTAACCTATTTTTAGGCAAACACCTTGTCATGAATGTCCCCCGGTTACTCAAATAGGCCACATTTTATTAATTAGCTTGGTTGGAATGTCATTCTAGCTTTTTGACGCAAAGGCAAACTTTTTGACGTGAATGTCCCTGATTACTCAGCTATATCACATTCTTAACTGGATACTAGCTCTGTCTATAATGCAATATTTGCTTCAAAATGTCAGCAGAATAGTTATTCATTTAATAAACATACACATTTTTTTTAATTTCACATAGCCTATATCATTTATTTTAGACAATCATCATCATAAAAGACTACTAATGATACTAACATATTCAATTGAATTATAATTATAAATGTATGAAACAAATTTCTTAAGACGAATAAACTGACATCATATCCTAATTAACATGCATATTTAACAAAAAATACTTAAAATATAAATGCACAAACTAGTATGTCTTTACAAATTGAATGACTATGTTCAAAGCTAAACTACTTCCATCAAGTTATCGTCATTGACACATTCACACAATTCACACATATGTTCACGCCATGTCAACCTATTTAAAGACTAACAATATGGCATGCAAAATTCACACATGACATGTCAATGCAAAATCCTCCTCACATTTAGACAATACATTATCCTCAATATGAGAATAAATAAATAAATAAATAAAAATAAAAATAACAAGAAAAATAACAAAAGGAAAGGTTAAGAGCATAAAACTAGGAGATTGAGGTGGTAACAGTGTTGGGGACGAAATGTGTAGATACTCTCAGCCATAAAATTCCAACAATTCTTTCCCTACAAAACAAAAATAAAAATAACAAAATACCAATAAAATAAAATAAAACAAATAAAACTTATCATAATTTTTGGGTTGCCTCCCAAGTAGTGCTTAGTTAACATCATTAGCTTAATGTGCTCTTCCTTCTACACTCTACCTGGGTCAATTATGAGTAGCTTGCTTCTACCCGTATCACTTAGTTTAAGTTTAGTAGCCTATAAATAAGCTACATATTGCACGATAATCAAAAGGAAAAAATTAATCAAATCAAGAAAACTAAGTAAGTTGAATAATGTACTTTTAAGTAACAAATTATCAATAAAATAGGGAATAATAAAACTACTTGAATCGTCTATCGAATTTAACAATTTAACTTCTAAGAAGGTGAACTGTTTTCTTTCTTCCTCAATCACCTTTGTTTCCTCTTCTTCTTCCACTTCGTGAATAGAGACGCTTGTAGCTTCTTCAACCTTTATCTCTATAGTCATATGTTCGTCATTCTCTTCTTCATCAACTTCTTAAACAGAGATTTCCTCATATTCTTCAAACCCAATCTCCATTATCATATGTTTATCTTCCTCTCGCTCCTTTAAATATTCAACTTCATCAATTCTCCTAAATGAGTTGCCCTCCTTTGAATTCTTTAATACCTTACTCATGTTGAATTTCAATTATTCTTCTCTAATCCAAAGGATGAGGATGTCTTTATGGCTATCTACCAAAGCTGTATTCGATAGTAAAAAATGGTATACTAAGAATCAGCAGACAATTTTGGTCCTTTTCAAAGTCTAGCACGACAAAATCCACAGGAATGATAAACTTGTCCACTTTTACAAGTACATCCTCCACCACACCAAACCGTTTCTTTATCAACTGATCTTCTAGCTAAATACACATAAATATTGGCTTCACCTCTCTTAGCCTCAGTTTCTTAAAAATCGACAAAGACATAAAGTTTATACTTGCGCCTAAGTCGCATCAATATTTTGAAATCTTTAAATTACTAACAACACAGGGTATTGTAAAGCTCCTTGGATATGTCAATTGTGAGGGCATATGGTTGATAATTAAGGAACTAGAGGATTCCGTCATGGCTACTGTTTGAGTATCATCCTGAGTCTGCTTGGTAGATAATATATCTTTAAGGAACTTTGTGTACTTGGGCCAGCGTTTCAACACTTCCAAAAAAGACAAGTAAATTTGCCACTTTTTTAGCTTTTCCATGAGCTTTACGAATGGTGCATCCAATTGGTCTTCTGAAGTTTTTGTGGAAATAGTATTTTTGGTGGATAAGGCAGAGGAGGAATGTATGGAGGGTCCTTATTCTTGTCTTCATCCTTTCTCTTCTTATCTTGGTCTTCTACAAAGTGGGTCTTGGCTTGTCTTTCCACCGGGTCTTCTAACTCTTTCCTACTCCTAAGTGTGATAGCCTTATATTGCTCTCTTGAGTTTACTTCCATGTTGTTCAAAAAGTTTTCTACACTTCTCTTACAGAATTCCCTATAAAACTGGCTCATTTGAACCTCTATGTTGTGAATAGATGAGGCATGATCTTCCGCTACTTGCTCAAACTTCCCTTCCAGTCTCTTATGGGCCTCATGAGCTTGCCCATGATCTTGTCCAACTTAGAATCCCATAAATTGGACTCATCTTGTTGAAATCCTGGCAGGCCTTGAATTTTTATTTGAATTCTTGCATTGTTAGACCAAAAGAAATCTGGGTGTTTCTGCCATCTCAGATTATAAGTGTTCCAATGAGGATGATTACTTCTCCGACCAAATTGTGCCTCATTGAAGTTCGCAAGTGTCTTTTGCTCCCTATGAAAAATTTCCTCCATTATTGTTCTTTCTATCTCTTTTTGGCATTTAACTTTTTGGATTCCTCATAGTTGCCTTGTGATGTCCAAATCGATGCGTCTTCAACTTTGCACCCAAACTTCCTTCTCTTTCTTTTTTTTAATTTCTTGTGATTAGTTACCACAATTACAAAAAGGGTAATAATTCCTTAAAACAAAGGAATTCAAAAAGGCCTAAACTAATTCCCTAGCAACGGTGCCAAAAACTTGTTGAGCAAATTTTACTTATAATAAAACCCCTAATATTTGTAAGTATACAGATCGTAAACTTGTAGTATTAAAGGTATTGATCCCATGAGAAAATAGTTAGAACTAAGTGAACCTAATTTTGCCTAAGGTATCGGGATATGAATTGAATGAAAATAAAATATTTGAAATTTAAAACAATTAAATGAAACTAAGCAAATAATCAAATAACAAATGAGGTACCACAAATATGTGAGGAATATATAGGATGAAACTTACGATTCATTCTATCATTATTTTGCTCCCTAACCGATATTGATTCAATTCGATGTCAATTCTAGATTTTCAAAAGGTTAATTACTCTATCTCAAGACCTAATCATTCATCCCTAATTGATTAACCCTAATTGATTACAAAATTTAAAATTTTGCAACCTTTCTATTCACAAAATGTACCTAATGTTTTCAACTAGTTCTTAAGTGATCTATCAAATAATTAGGTTTTCACACAAGATCTCTCTTTGTATGATTACCAATTTGATATTTGTGAGACTTATTAGGTCACTAACTCTCGTTACCCAACCTAATCTGATTACTTTTGACTCACTCTCTCGACTTATTATTGAAGTATTAGCAATCAAGTCACAAAACAACTCAAGAACAAATCCAAGGATGAAAATTAGAGCATCTTAAATGTGAATAACATATTCAAATCCAAGTTATACATCAAGTTTAATGAATAAACAAAGCAAAGAAAGAAAGAACTTCATTTGAACTCAAACTTGAAATCTGGAATTTCTAGATTGCTCTTGTTGCTCCTCAATTTGGAAGATGGTGGCTGCTCTTTTTTGAGTGTTTTTTGTTCTTAAATAGTTATTGAGGCCTCTAGGGTTTACCCACTTAATTTGGTTCCAAAATAACCCCATAACGTTAAAATTACAAAAAGCGTCATATGCTGAAAAGGCTGAAATTCACTAGAATAGCTATCTGCGCTCTCTGTCACGAACGTGGCATGACAAGTCACGATAGTGGTACCTCCAGTTCTTCTCTTTTCTTCAATTTTCTGTTTCCATACACTCAAACACACATCAAACACCTCTTGAAACATAAAATTAAGATCCAAATCATGCTCAAAACTGTACAAACACTTAGAATATAAACAAACATTAATAATAACATAATTCTAAGTCTATATACATGATAATCATCTAAGAAATACTCAAAAGCACACTTAAACATCTATCAAAATATAGTATAATTACACCTATCGGCAGGATGGTTTTCAAGTGCTTAATGGGGTGGTTGATTTCTTCTTCGAGATAGGATAGAGGAGGAGGTTATAGTGGATCCAACCCTAATTTAGACATATTCGTTTGAACAATTCCATTAAATTTAGGCTCCAAAAGTGTTAGCTATCTTCATGGATCAAAATAAACAAAGATTGGGCATATATGAGGAAAAAACTAATGACTTAAAGTTGTTTATTAAGGATAAACCCGTGTCTGGGTTGCACATGCTCTTATCAATGGTGGACACAACCATGTGGATAAACGTGTAAGCTCTTGTAACATTGTATAAGTTGGAGGGTGACGTTTGAGAATGGACATCTCTATACGGAGTTAGAAATAGTCATGTAGGTGGAAGATATGACCGTGTCCATTGACTGTACAAACCACTAGAACCTTGTATTAGAGCAACGTTGAGTTTTCAAGGACACGATGACCACACACAACTGTGTGGGGACCGTGTGTGGTTTACAAATCTTATCTTTTGAAATTTTGAAAATTTGATAAGAGATAAAACTTGCATGTGATATAAACACGTGATAATATGAGAGTTTTAAAGTCCAAAGAGCATTGGTTAACTATAATTTTATTGAAGTTTGATTCCTAGGATTAGTTGAAGTAGTATTGGTACATATATAGCAATTTGTACTCAATCAAAAAGTATTTAAAGGGAGTTTTAAGCTAGCATTTTATAAGGTATTCTTAGCTCAAAACCTTAATGCTTTCATCTTACTATTTTTTGATTTAATAGATTTATTGTTGGTTTGTTTGGTAAATTAAATCTTGTTTAATTTATCCTTTTGTCATTATTTGAGTAATTTATTATTGGTTGAGTGATCTAATCAATCTTGCAGGTATTATTGCTTAGAGTGCCAACAAGAGCTAGGGATGGGAATTTTTATTTTTTATTTAATTTAAGGAAACAAATTTTAAGTATTATATTTATATGTATATGTATATGTATATGTTAAAAGTCAACTCAGTATATTGCAGAGCCATTTTCAGATGCCACATATGTAAGTTGGATGGTGCCATGGTCAAAAACCTAGTTTAGATATTGGATAACTTCATTTTTGTCAAGTGTTTGTCACGGTCTAATTATTCCACATCAGTAATGAAAGAAGTTTATGTGGGGTTTATAGGCTTAAGGACTCTCCTACCTTTTAAGCTAGCTTTGAATTTGGTTCTCTCATAAGATCTATAACAATTGGTATCAAAGCTAATACCACTCTTTTAAGTTCTCGTGTCATGCCCACATGTAGTGACGTCAGTATGTCAGTGTTCACCAGGGCTAGAAAAGGTTTAACGGACAGTCAGCCTGTAGGTGCGTGGGTGGTAATGCTGGTATAGTAGTAATCGCCCGGGGCTAGAAAAAGTCTAGCATATAGTAAGCCCGCTAGCGTCTGGGCTGCGAAGCCTGGTGGAATGTTACTGTCTAATTATCCTACATCGATAATAAAAAAGGTTCATGTGAAGTTTATAAACTTATGGATTCTACTACTCTTTAAGCTAACTTTTAAGGTTGATTTTTTTATAAGATCCGTAAAAGTGTTACTGACCGACCGAGTGATTCTGCTCATGTTAAGTGTTGGTAAAGGTTTATAGGATACATGAGATACCTTTGTTAAATGCAAGGGACGACACATTACATAAGATAGCATTGTCCATTGACAAATGTTAAGACGAAATTTTGAGATTTATCATTTTCCGGCGTAATAAAATTACAAAATGGTTGGTACCTTAAGGAAATAATCGAGGAAGTTAGGACTTAACTGGGTTTCAATTTCAAATCAACATTACTCCTTTTAAGCCTCGTCCGTATGCACCAACGAGAAAATTAGCGTAGCGGGATTCAATAGAAAACAAATAGTTGACCAAAATTACAGCCAAGTGAGAGGCTTCATATCAATCTGGACAAAACTTAAACTAAGACGTCTTTAGCATCAAATCAGTGAACATGCTAAATCAAACATATTAGCTTAGCATAGCTCAGTCACTAATTGAAGACGCCATTACCATTTTCTCACCATCCGTAGCTAAACTAACTTAGTAACTTACTGTTTCCAACACCTTTTAAAATATAGGATGGCAAAAAGTAACGAAAACAAATGATGATAAATTTCAATCATGTTACAGTAATCATATGAACAGTAAATACGCGCATGCGCAAACAATACAACACAACTTTTAGGCTTCCAAGATTGATATGCGAAGGTGCATCCACTCCAACTCAAGAAAGTCCAGTAATAGCTTTCTAGGCCCCCCTGTGAGCCTCCTTAACAAAAGACACTTCCCCACTTCCAGCATTTGGTGACAACAAGTGCTTCTCTGGATCTGCATCATCAATTTCAGCTGACAAACGAGGACTGGTGGTTGCCAGTGAATCACTTCCATCTTCTTCTGAAGGTTATACACCAAAATGGAACACAATGCTTCAAAGATAAGTTTTGAAACATTAACAGCGCAGTTCTTAAGTAAATTAGGATGAGTTTCAAGAAATGTAACAGACCAATGGACTCGTGGTATTCGGGCAACTGTTTAACACTTGTGACTTGAAGGCTTTCAGGAAGCAGACAACTGCAGAGAGCACCTGAAATTTTTTATCCAACAAATAATTGTCAAATTTCTCACATCAATGTAACAAGCTTCACATAGTATGATAAAAATCAGTATTCATGCAAAGGCAAACTTTCCTCTTTTATTTAATTTTGTTCTGAATGTGGGAGGTGATTTGTCGCTATTGTGGCAACACTCCCAGCGAAATAAGACTTTGGAATACAATTGTGGCCATCATTTAGAAATACGATAACAACAAACAAAAGGCTCAGTCCTTAGACCCAAACAGTAAGATGAACGAAATGCTCACATATAAAAGGTTAACTACAGTAATTAACTCAGCTCCAGTGGCTTTGCCTCCAACAATTGTTGACCAAAATTCTGTCAAATTACGAGTAAAATGACACTCAAAAGATTGGATGTCTTCATACCTAACCGAGCAAGCCGATTTACCCACCCTGGTATTCGCCTGTTTGCCAATCTCCATGAAATATCATCTGTAAAATGGTTGCAATTCTTAGAGATTAGGTGATATGTGTCTCCATGATACTCAGACGCCACATTCTCTATGAATGCTCGAAATTCAGATGGAGGCACATTTATTTGGCCCAATGGGATGGAGCATCTATAGATAAAACCCGGGCAGCTCTTTGGTTCAACTTCAAAAACTCCACTAACTGGGAAATCATGTGCTCCAAATCCATACTCCTTACCATGGACTGTTCACAATCATTATGACGCTGCATGTTAATTTGACACACAAGAAAGGTCTTGCGAGATAGAAAATCTGATTTATCAATCTACATGGATGGACTACAACTTGCACAACATAATCATCTCAAAAGAAAAAAAAAAATTGATTGGTGAAACTACCAACATAAATCAACTCAGTTATGTACTCTAATCCATAGTCCACCTGGATACACTTAATCCTATTATCTCAAAGAAGTTCATATCCTATCAATTATGATCTGGAGCCTATGAAAATGTTAATCCAAAAGTAGGACAAGAAGTGCTGTAGACAACTAATGTTAACCTCAAAAAGTTTTGAAATGAACATATTCCTCCATGCCATATCCTGAGTGCAGAACAAATCATTTACCATTGCTTATAACCAGAATTAGAAATCATGCACAAAAGTACAGCTCCCATTCCAACCCACTCTAATGTCCAATCAGCGTCATGCAAGAAACCGATGAATGGTGCATAGAACATTATATTACATAGTGTATGAATCAAGCACACTAAAATACAAAGATATGAGGCAGTTGCCAGCAGATGTAAGAAGAAATGACAACAGTACATTCTCTAATCTATATATCCATTACGACTTTCAGGGCCCAATAATTTTAGTACAGGAATCAAACGTTTTCTTGTTTTATTTGATTAAAATTAAAGATGCAAAGGAATAGCATAAACAAAGAAGGAAATAGCAACTAAACAATGAAACACTTCAAGCACCAGTTCAAATTTGCATAAGGAGTGATGCTTTATCTATTTTCACAAGGAACTTCCAGAAAAAGCATTGACCTTGATATATCCATTAAATTACACAGACATAGCCACATGACATGGGTGTCTGTCATCGGGCCTTATCACTACGGGCATACAGTATTCCCTTTCCATACTAGATTACAACATATCTTTCTAATAAGCATTGCTGACCCAAGAATAATATATCCCCCATCTTTCGAAGACAGCATTCCATATCTCTATTTGCTAAGTTGATAATTTTAGTCTGAGGCAGGTGTTCAAGAGTGTGATTACGGAATCCATAGTCTTTACATCCGGCAGCTAGAAAGAACCCAACAAAAACCAAGAGAAAGCAATCATAAAAGCTCGAACCATGCCACAGTTTCTCTCAAATTCAATATATATATATATATAAGGGCAACAAGAAACCAGAAACTAGACGAATGAAAGAAACGCCGCAGCGAAACCAACGAACCCGCGTAGAAACTAGAAAGAGAAGTAAACAATCTATAGAAAGCCGCACAAACCTTCAATGCCAGAATGGAAAATCCCAAAACCAAACCAATAGGTGTAATTGTTAATAGGGGTGAGATCATAAACATTCAATACCACCTGGGTCTCGCTTCTAGTGTCTCCATTGTCATGCAGAGAGGTAGAATTGGATGCATTGTCTGCACCCATTAGGCCAAAAGAAAGAAAGAAGAAAATAAGCTACGGATATTATCACAAAACCCTCTCCAGGACCCAGAAGATGGAGACGGAAACGGAAAATATTTTTGACCTTTTTCACTCCATGGGCGAGGGGGAGAAAGGGAAAAGGAAAGGGTAATGGAATGAGAGCTGAGTCTGGCAGAGATCCATTGTGAGGGCAGAAAGGAGACACTATGTACATGTATAATAATAAAACTCGGAGTTTGTAATCTCTCTTTTATTTTGATTCATCTCAGGTTTCCTTTTCTAATCATCACAATAAATAAACACGAAATTAAATCTGCATATTTCACTTTTAACGTTAAGACATTCGATAGTCCCGCTAATACCGTGTTTGCTAGCTTCTAACATGATAACAACTTACTCATCTAACAAGATCTTTCTATAGATATATCACGTTAATTATATAATATCACAAAGATACTTTTTGTTTTCAATTTTGATATATTACTAAAAACAAATTATGAACTAAAATTTAAGGAAAGTATGCAACAATTAATAACTCAAAGAAAAATGAACATCAAACTTGCTTATCAAAATTCAAAAGTTAAAAGTTCAAGACAAATAAGTTTTCTTGTATAATTTTTTAATTGAAAAGTTAAAAAAACGAGGATGCACAAGTCTAGGTAAATTTAGTACAAAAAGTAATTGTTTGTCACTGGGCTCATTTTGTTCTTTCAATGAGCTAATTGATTCCTGGTATTATTTACTCCTCTTTCAAAATCTTCATATTTTCTTCGTCCTCTATTTAAAGCTGCCTCTTTTTTGGTTTATTACGAATAAAAATGCTTCTCCTCTATGTAGCTTTAAATGATATCCTTTTATAGTGAAAACTAGTTCTGTGATATATACGAGCACTTACATGGTAATGTGGGTGACTGTATATCTAAAAAAACACCTCACTTTATGACTTTACATAAGCACAGTGGCTTACACAGGCAATATACATAGTTGTGTTTGTTAACATACACGAGTGTGTATCTTCACATAGGGTAGAAACAATGTTTTCGAAGCTTCACACATTCATAATGGCTTACACGCTCTACACGGCCGTGTATCTCCAAAGTTGCTTCAAATCTTTGTTTTATGCTACGATTTTGCCTGAATTCTTTTACTTTTAGTCCATTAAGGCAATTATCACCTACAAACAAACTTGAAGAAAAGTAAGTACCAAAAATACTATAAAACTATTAAATAACAAGCAAAACACACTAAATATGAGTATAACAATAGTCAATTAATTATTTATCAAGATTTCATTTGGGCAGTAATATAATTTTTATCATCCCGACAAAGCAATATTAGATCATTAACAAAAGATAAGTTAAAAGCTTATGACCCTTACATTTGTTGTGAGGCTCCAAATTATACCCTAGTAGAAACATTACATGTCCATGAAAGTATATGTGATAGGAGTTAATGATTATGATTTGATTATGTATTACTTAAGTCTTAAATTTTGGTTTGATGGATTATAATTAGTAACTTGGAATTTATTATTGCAATTGAAAATTTGATGAATTAAAATGTACATTTGGATTAGGAAAAATGTAAATTGGCAAGACAAGTTAATATATAGAAAGTGTGGATAACTAAGCCTATAAATTGAGTGACATTTGGCATAGGTAAATAAGTGACATTTGGCATAGGAGATTAAGTGACAAATGGTAGTAAAGTTGAATGACATTTGGCAGCATGATAAGAGGACAAGTAGCTCATTTTTAAGTTTAACGTGTGTCATTTTTAAAACAAGGACACCTTGCATCTAAGGGTTTAGGCAATTCCAGAATCATCCTTCATTCTAGTTGTTTTTGTTGCCTTCTTTCTACACCATTCCTCTCACCACCGAAATTTTGTCCTTATTTTATAACCTTGTGTTTTTCTTGAGTTTTTTTGAATTACCACATCCAAATACTACATCAAGAAAGCTACATCGTGTTATCTTCTATGTTGTTGTCCTCTTGGGGTTAAGATCGTCCTACTTCCACCTTGATCTTGGAACTGTGCTTGTTGCATGGAAGGCTAGATTGGCTTGTTCATTGAAGTAGGAGTTTAAGTTAAACATGTAAGTGGAATTCTAAACTTGA
>JANIHZ010000208.1:27133295-27146804 GCA_027478365.1 Erythroxylum rufum | reverse complement strand
TATCGTATATTCTACTTTTTGAAATCCGAATTACTTAGTCTTGACATTCGTGGTAATGATATGGAAATGCAATAAAGCAAGGTCTTGGCAATTTCATGTAGTCATCGCAAAACTGAGAGAAAGTATGAACTTTTCTTTTAGTTCTTTTGTTGACAGCTTGATGTATATGTCTATATGCTTTCTGTGTTTGTTTTCAATAGAAGGAGATTAATGATTTTATTCCCCATTAAAATTGCCACACATGAAATCATCTTTGTGCTATGCATGCATATTGTGCTGGAAATGTTTGATGAACAAGAATGAAGGTTGAGTGATATATTGTTTAGCAGTTGATGATTTATCTGTAAATAATGGATCTTAGGGACCTTTTGAGGATTGTGCTTATTATTTGAGCTTATTATCAACAAATTGGAAAACTGTTAACACTTTTGTTTTATAAGACATTTCAATCTGAATTTGTTTGTTTTTGTGCATTGCTTGTTTTGCAATAAACTTTGAGCTGTTTGCTACTACCTTACAAGTTCTAGGAATCCACATCACTGTTAACTTCTCAATGTTCTCCATTCCACTTAAAGCAGAGCGTGTGTTCTATTTTGGATGTTTTAAGAGTATCCTATTTGCTTACACATTTTCAGCACTTGTGATGACAAAAATATTACTAAAACAATATAAAGCTTCCTTTGCTTCTCTTTGTATGAACAAACATTCCATCTTCATTTCCAGATGAACATTTTTCTTTATTTCTGTGTGCAAATGATTTCCTTAGTGATTAAACATTTGACTAAGGAAGATGAATCATTCTGTAGTTGCAAGTAAATCTTTGGATAAAAAGAATGACATGTCTGAAGAGGACTCAACTCCTATCGTGGTAGTGATTCCTGGCTTAACAAGTGATTCTGCTTCTTCTGTAAGTTAAACATTTCATGTGTCTATTTGCATATGACAACGCCAATAGCCATGAAATATGATTTAGATTTTTGTATTAATTTTTTCCATTTTGGAGTGAATTAAACATTTCCTTTTTCATTTCTTTTCTCCTTAAAATACAAGTGGAACAATCCATTCACACTTGGTTATCATTTTTTGTTATAGTATATAAAACATCTGACCTTCAATGTGGCAAAATGTGGATATAATGCTGTTGTAAGCAATCATCGAGGCTTGGGCGGTGTTTCACTAACTGTAAGTTGTTTGTTTGCTTGTATGCAAAATAGATAACTTTCACAGTTTTGAGAATTTTAAATAGAGATAATGTGTTGATATTCATCCAGAAGTACACAAATTTGTTTTAGGATTTGACATTTTTGTAAATTTTTCTTTGCTCATACTTCACAATCGATTGCTATGACTAATTGACAGCTTGTATGTGGACAGAATGTCCCTGACCTTTAATTGCTTGATGCTTCTTATTCACGTAAAATCTTTGTACTAATGAAATTTTATTGTTAAGCTTTGCCAATTATGGTTAAAACATTTTAAATGGTTATAGAAGCATTTGAAAATTTTCTTCCCAATAGCAAGCCTGAAACAGTTAGGCTCCATTTTTTCTACTCAGGTTTCTGAAACAGAATCCCAGCTCAAATATATACTATTCTTTATTGTTGCATACTGGGATAGCTAACAACCACTGACATGTAAGAGATGATTTTTACAGAAATTTTGCATTTTCAAAAATTTTGTTGTGTGAGATAGGATATAACTTCACCTGTTAACATGTGACGTCTAATAAAGCTTGTGCTAATTTTTAGCTTAGCATGACTTACCCCAGGAAATTTAAATTTAGACTTACTTGGTTTCAAGAAATTTATCTTAAGTTTGCTAACTGGAAACATGCATGCAGAGCCTAGATGCTAACAGGGCCTGCATCTAGTCTTTCCCTTCTGATATATTTATTTGCTTGGTTATCAAACAAGATAGTCTTTTCATTCCTGAAAAGATATTGAACTTCTAAAAGCACTTCTGCCACAGTCTGATTGGGTTTACAATGCTGGATGGACTGAAGACATACGGGTTGTCATTGATTATCTCCATGATGAGTACCCCCGGGCTCCTCTATTTGTTGTTGGGACCAGCATTGGTGCCAATATACTGGTACTTTTATATGGTTTATTTGATGAGGCTGATGTTTACTTCAAGTCTGCCAACTGTTTTCATGATATATTATATCTTCCCTCTGTTCACATGCAATGTTGCAGAGCCTTTGTTGTGATGTTGTGATTAGTTGCTAGGTTTCTACAGATTTTTGCTCTTTATTTGATTTTAAGTTACAAAGAATGAACTCTGAGCAGGGATTAGTCATAAATTCTAAGAAAACAGGAAATATAGAAGAAACAATAAGAGAAGCACATATGCATATACACACACAGAGTGATGAAATAGAAACACACATGTTTAATTTTGACTTGATCACTTAAAAGCATGACAAACCTACATGGACTATTTTTAGCTAAATGTATCTAATATTATGTTCGTTTAGATCAAATTATCCTTAGTTTCTAATAATTGCTAAAAGCATATTGTCGCTTCCTTTGCCTTCCAAAGATATTTAACATATATTCCAATTGTTAAGAAAAGGTCCTCATGTGAAACCCTCCCAAGAATTCTTGACATTGTTAAAGTACAAGACTTGTGACATGACTTAATGTGTAATCCTAAGCATGATTGACATAAACTATTTTATTGTAAGATGCTAGTTTTGCTTGAAAGAACCTTCATTTCCTCAAATATTATACTATAAACTTGTAAAACAAAATGTTCTGTAACTGATTAGAAATATCAAATTATCATGAAAATGACATTTTAAATTCACACAATTTGCTGACACATTTGACTACTTCTTGCCTAGTTGTTTTCCACCATCTTTTTTCACGTAGGAAATATTTGATTTGCTTGGTTTAGTAATGTTTAACGAAGAATTGAAAATGCCTTTTGGCCATTCCAGCAAGTAACATCTTTGTTTCTTTAGCATGCCACTTCCCTGCAGACAAAAATTCTGTTCCAAAGAATCTTTTGTTTTGTTACCAAGATTCAGATCCAACCCCAAATGCTGATATGCTGATGCTTGTTTCCATGGTTTCATATGGATTATTTCTTTCAGGTAAAGTATCTTGGGGAGATTAGGGAGAGGACTCCTGTTGCAGGGGCTGTGGCAATTTGCAACCCTTGGGATCTTTTGGTTAGTATTTTACGTTATAACTTACAGGTCAAACATGATACGTCTCCTATCCAATGCCAAGACTTTTCTTGTAAAGAAAAATCCCTTCATTACCATCTTTCAAAAGCAAAAACATATTGTAACATACCACTCCAAGAATATTCATCATGATTCTGACGGACACTGGCTAGGGATTGTTCTTGTAATTATAACTTTCATTTTCAAAGCAAGCTCATCCCTGTTACCTTTTCTTGAAAATTTCTCGCACCTAAATGCATTCATCTCCTTATTTCAGAAATGACTATGCTAGTATCCATGATCATATATTGGCGAAGTCAAATGGCCTTTAGTATGCTCATTGACTTCTATGCTTGTAGATTGGTGACAGGTTCATAACCCGCAAACTCATGCAGAGGTTATATGATAGAGCTCTTACAATTGGCCTTCAAGGCTATGCGCAGTTGTGAGTGCTGTGTAGACAGACTTAAATGATTCAGTCAAATGGTTATTAAATTTTATTCTTTGGATTTAGTGAATGCTGTAGCATAAGTCTAGGTTTTTGTTTCTCAATGAGGAATTACAAGACTTGTTTGAGACCCCAATTTCATATAACGAGAGACCCAATTGCCTTTGCAGACATGAGCCTCAATATTCTCGACTTGCTAATTGGGAAGGTATTAAAAAGGTTAGTTTCTTCTCTA
The DNA here is from genome assembly GCA_027478365.1 of Erythroxylum rufum. NCBI lineage: Eukaryota > Viridiplantae > Streptophyta > Magnoliopsida > Malpighiales > Erythroxylaceae > Erythroxylum > Erythroxylum rufum. Next base: position 27,142,949 of record JANIHZ010000208.1, on the reverse strand, counting down.
TGCCACAACAAATTAGTTTACTCGGAGAATGAAATATGAACAACAAATAAAGCAGTGGATGTTCAAGAACTTTTATACGCAGCTCTTATTTACGAGCAGGTGATAGTCATAAATGATTTTTTTTTTCTTTTTGATACTCATAAATGATCTTAATAATGTAACCTCAGGATAATAGCTGGTCCATTGTGATTGTTGTATGCATATCCCTTATTGGAACATCCAAGGTCTTTTAACAGTTTATATAGGATTTAGATCTTGTATTATATGCTCCTATATTGCAGATTCTGTTTTCTCTACTTACCTGGGGGAATGGTTGAAAGGAAAATGTAGCACAGTTCCTTTTGGTCATTGATATAACAACGTAAATGTTGTATTAATTGCATGGCTGACAACACTTTCTGATTTTGCTTGTCTTTTGCAAGTCACGTTCTATAAGAGATTTCGATAATCATGCAACATGCCTTGTTGGAAAATTTGAGGTGCTCAATGTTACATATTTTAATTTATTTTCTTTTTCTTACTTTTATTTTATTTTCTAACTGGAAGAATTATTGGTTTCTCAGACTGTCGACACATACTACAGGCACTGTAGCAGTTCATATTATGTAGGAAAAGTGTCTGTGCCACTCCTCTGCCTCAGTACTTTGGATGATCCAGTATGTACAAAGGAAGCAATCCCTTGGGATGAATGCAGGTGGAGCTGCATTACCATTCTACTGAATGGCTGTATCAAATGTCCTTGCATAACCATTTTCTGGTGTTATTTGATGACCTAATTTTAGTGTGTAAACTGTGGATATTTACATGTGAACTATATGCTTTCTTTTCTTTTTATAGATCAAACCCGAATGTCGTGTTGGCTACGCTTAAACATGGAGGGCATCTGGCACTTTTTGAAGGGTTAACAGGATCCAGTTTATGGTACTTTGCTGTTCTTTTGCTAGTGGCTAAATTTATTATTGGGTTTAGAACTGTCATTTGAACACTGAATGCAATTCTAGCTGTATTGCTTGCAATTCTTGATGGGATTTAAATGCTCTCATTATCAATATTGAGATCGTTTGGATAGATAAGATGGCTAGGTTTCTGTTCTTAAAACAGACTGCTCCTCATTTTCATTCTCTCTGTCTGCTGGTTTGCAGGTGGGTTAGGGCCTCTATTGAATTTCTTGGTGTCCTACACTCCAGTCCTTTCATGCACGTAAAGAAGGTATGAACTTTATGATTGTTCAATCTAAAGTTTTATCAGTCAAGTATACTCTGTATGGATACAATGTGATTTAATTTACACAGTCTTCCGTCGTAACAGTACTAAAGAGTTTGATATTGCAGATCCAGGAAAGCGGACAACCCTCGATAATGGAATCCTCAATTGATCAGGGCCCATATCTAAATATTGCAGGAGATGGATTTGTTGCTGCAGTGGAATGTGACCAAAAAGGAGATGATATAGTCAAAGACCTCGTTAGAGATTCACGCAAGCTTCACAACGACATGCTATCAGATACAGAAAAAGAGGAGCATATTACAGAACACAACTCTGACAGCATCACACGGACTTCACAAAGTGATGAACAAGCATCAAACTTTCAGGAGATAACTGCTCCTCTCAAAAGATGCTTAAATCAAATTTCTCGACAAAATGGAATATCAATTAGGCTACTTGCTTTAATTGCTATTATAACAAGTTGGCCAATGGTGGAACCAATCTTTCGTTTTATTATAGGGAAGAAGCTTAAAAACGTCTTGGTCCCAGCTTTGCTAAGAAGATAATCCTCTTGATTGTGAAAATTGTTTGGCTTTCATATGTTTTTGAAACACAAATAATAATAATGATTTATTATGAACTGAAAAGCAAAACCTAAATGTAAAATTTTGATTCTTACTATTTTTTTGAAAAAGGGAAATAATTTCATTAACAAAAAATGGAATTACATCCCAAAATGAACTTAAGGGGAGGCGCCTCAACATGAGAGAAAAATTCAGTAGATATGCCTAACAATAGTCGATGATTATAATACCTGCAGGTTGGAGCAGCTACAATTTGGAACTAGTTCCATGGTTTGAACTGCTTTGGAAACAATCACTGAATCCAAAAGCTACAGTTTTTTCATGGCCAGCGATTAAAAGTAGACTTCGAACAAAAGGTCGTTGTTTGGAAATTTTGATCCTATATGTGTCCTATGCAACTTCGTGAATAAGAGTCAGCAACTATAAGCAATTTAGAGCAAAATCATAGCAATGTTACAGTTATCTAGATACACATTTGAGTGGGGGGACACTTTGAACTTGATCATAGGGTGCACAAAGCATGGCTTCTCGAAGGGAATACTTGTGAAGACAGCCTTCACGAATGTCATATATGCAATTTGGAGGGAACGAAATAGGAGACTCTACAAAGGAGTGGAAGAGGGCAAACACTAGTTAGCTGAACACATTATCAACTGCACTTGTGAAGCTATTATTGCTCGCATCAACAAAGATATATTAGTTAATCGTAATGTTGTAATTTGTTTTTTGTGTGTATCCCTATGTTTAACATTACTTACGTTTTATAGAGTTGTTGCATTATGAACGAGTTTCATTGTAATGTCGTTGCAGAGCTTTTGCTAGTTTAATAAAATTCCTCTATTTTCCAAAAAAAATTTGGTGTTAGATTCTTCAGAAGTATAAGCTTCCTAGTTCCTTTGATGATTTTAGTAATAAGTGATTTAATTGGTTTGAACTTGGACTAAAAATCTTCTAGAATTTCTTTCTTTCCAAATAATCTGCACATATATTCCCATAGCTGTTATGTAAATCTATTTGGTAAACTTAGAAAGAGAACTTTGTGTTGAAAACCAGTGAATGACTCTAGAGAAGGTGTAGCCTGGGACAAACCAGAGACATTTTTGTTTAACTTATTCCCAAATTCTGTTATTAACAGTGCACATGAAAACAAGTGATCTCTTGTTTCTTCACGTGGAGAACAAAATGGATAGGATGTGTTGACATTAATGTACCTAATTCTATTTGCAGTATTAAGTCCATTTTTATTTGTGAGCTGATAGTTTGTTGCTAACTACCAAATAATAAATTCTTAATTACCAAACTATGCAGTAAATGGTAGACTATGGTCGAACCACAGAGAGCTGGGATGCAAATACTATTTCAAATGCTGTAAACAAAAGAAAACAAAACACCCCGAAATGATGAAATCGAAACAACTAAGATGTAATGAACGTAAACAAAAAGACAAACACAAAGCAAATTTAGAAAATACTAATAACAATGGTAAAGAAGTGGGTTGGAGATATTTTCGAGATTTTGGGATGTTCATTGATCTTTGAATCTAAATAAAAGGTACTCTCACCATGGTGTTAACCTACGGACCAATCTCCATTATAAGTTCGAAAGATGTAACCTAAACTAATAAGCTCTAGAAATGCCCCAATCTCCATTATAGCCTAGATTAGGCTCTTTAAGTTCAATAGTGAGATGCATTAGGTACTATGAAACAACTAACTTAGGCCACCTACTTATAAGTTCGAAAGGTGTAACCTAAACTAATAAGCTTTAGAAATGCCCCAATCTCCACTATAACCTAGATTGGGCTCTCTAAGTTCAATAGTCAAGACGCATTAGGTACTAAGAAACAACCAACTTAGGCCACCTACTTATAAGCTCGAAAGGTATAACCTAAAGGTATGGGATCCGAGACTAGTTGATTGAGTATCCTGACAAATTCAACTATCCTATTGCTACTTCCAGAAATCACTATGGACTATTACATATTACACACTCAACCAGTGTTGATTGCAAAACCAATTCATTAGTTTTACGCTCAAAACCGCAAGTGTACAGGGTGAAACTTGCAGTAAAGAACATATATCAATCCCTCAAAGATTGTATTTAGACGCTATTTAATTCAGACTGCTTTGTTTGAGAACCAATTTTAATAAATATAACTTGAAAATTAAACTAAATCAAACAACTAACAATAAACCAATGATAAAACAAAAGTGCAGAAACATGGAATTCAAGATTTAATAATTAGAGATCATTTTTTTCCTATCTTATTTCCCTCCTACCTTGTTAATTGAATTATGCCTCACCTAAGATGTCCTAATGTATTAACAATCCTCTCTCAAGGTGTAATTAATTATTCCTAGCCAAATTAAATGGAAATGATTAAGCAATATCTCAATCTACAGTCCACCAATTCAACTAGTTATAAAATTATCCTATGGGTAATGAAAATTAGCCAAGATCTCTCTCTAACTAATCAATTAACTTGATGAATGTAGGTTTATGAGTGTCAATTCTCATTGTACAGCCCTACACAATTTACTCAACTCAATTTCTTAATATATTGCAAGGTATAATTTCAACATCCATCAAAAGCATCATTCATTCAAATCAACAAAGTAGGAGTTCAATAAGTAATTCAAAAGTAATATCTACAAATAACTTAGCCACTTATAATGTCATTAAAATCCCTAACAACTAGAAAATCCATAATAAAGATGCTAGAAGAGAAAAACGAAATAAGAAATAGATGAAGCAAGTTTCTCCTCTTCTTTGCCCAAATCTGGAGTTAGTCTGCTCTTTGCCCATTTTGGAATGGAAATCTTGATTCTCTACCTCTCTCTAGGTCTTAAATCTATTTTGTAGCTCAAGGAGGTAGGTTCTTATGACACCCCCTTTAGCCCTAGGGATTTGTGCCCTTATATAGTCAAAATAACCTAAAAATAAGTTAAATCTGTATGTCTTTTTAGGTTAGGGATCCCACGATCGTGGGAATTAGCATGAATCCTATGATCGTGGGTTCTTGTCTTATAACTCCTCCACTTCTCTTCTCCTCTCTTAGTCCCTAGCTCAATCACAAAGGTGGTCACCCTCCATTCCTACATGAAAATGATCAATTCTTACCCTAAATCAACATCAAACATAAAAGAACAACCATAAAGATCAAACTAAAAAAACATACAAAATAATTCCTAAAACACAACAATAATAGCCTATTAAATAAGAAACACATTCCAAATACTTAGGAAATCACACATTAATGCAAAATTATCAACGTCCCTACACTTAAATCTTTGTTTGTCCTCAAGCAAAATCAAACACAACCAATCAATTCAATCACTTCATTTTCCCAAAGATCAAAACATGCAATCCCTCAAAGTTTGGCCAACTCAAATGTCAACCTACTACACATATCGTGACTACTTTTTATTAGTGTACATAAGCAAACTCAACTTATGACACCATCACTCAAAGATAAGTATAAACGCAAAATGTATCTTCCTTATGATTTTACTCGTTTCTCTCAAGTGTTTGATGGTTAATGCTTCGCTTAAGCTCCCTACAGGAAACTACACTACCATAGTCTTGCTAATATACCAATTCTCCTCTACAATGATTACATACATAAATAGATCAAAAGGACTTACTTTAGGTTATAATGTGGTAAGGGTTAAGGTGGATCAAACGAGGTAAAGGGTTTAACACAAGCATTCATAAAGTAATAAGTGAACAAAGGGATAACAAAACATATTTATGAGATACACAAATGTAAATATACTATTACTCTATATTTATTGATGCTACTAAAATGTTCTCCCTTTTTCTTTTCTTTTCTTTTCTTTTTCTCTATTTTTTTAAAACAATTGAAGAAACGATGAACAAAATAGTAACTAAATGCAATGTGATACAAGAGTAGAAGTATCACTCAACTCATCTCTGAAAAATTGTAGCAAAAATCTCAAACTAATGCATCAATTAATGCTCTACTAAGCTTGTGAATGGGTAGGCTAATGGGTTTCGGGTTTTAAAATGTGGGCTATTTTCAAGAAATAAAAGGGCTAAGGCTCAGCGGGGTAGCAATGGATAATAAAAGGTAGGTCATTTAAGTCAAATGTTAACATAAAAAGGGCCTTAATCATCTCTATTAAGCATGCATCCGGTAGACTCAAATTGATTCAAAGCAAGTTCTGAAGGTAATAACCTAAGGAAGCATCACAAAAAAGAAGACTATAAATGGAGTCGCATAGGCTCAATCCTCACATTGGCTTAAATGAAAATTCATTATGTGTCTCTACACTACCTCATTGCTCAAGTGTCAAATTCTAAGTAAACTTATGCAACCAACTTCTTTTCATCACTCGACATGGTTTACTCTCTACTCAAGTAGCCTAATCTAAGTTTAAGCATGCGTTCAATCTCATTCCAACTAGTATGAAAAAATCTCATGGCAAAACAAATCAAAATGATTCAAGTGTGGTTCCATTGCTAACATAAAATAACATAAAACAATAACCTAATATACCTAAAACATACATCCTAGTTAACAAAATGCAAACATTGACTAAGACAAACTAAAACAATGCAATCTATAAAGCAAATGTCACCTCCCCACACTTAGACAACATATTGTCCTTAATGTGACAAGGCAACCACAGAAGGAAACTAAAACACAAAACACAACATCAAACAAACAAGCAAGTAAAACAACTAACAAGGTAAATAAAATAATGTAAAAAGTAAAGGGTAAGAGAGCTTCATGAAGATTGTGGTGGTGAAGGCGTAGGGGAAGGAACTTCAATATTCTTCGTACTGATGAAATTGAGGAATTTCTTTTTCATGTACTGCAGCTCCTTATGCACTTCTCTCATCTAGTTGCTGATCTCATTAATTTGCAGTGTCATTTGTTGTTGGGTTTCGGCCATTTGGTTAAGGATTTGCTGGAACTTATCGACATCTACTGCTACTGTTGGTTCGTCTTTAACTTCTTCTTTTTAGGGCTCTGGGGCCTGAGAGGAGGTTGGTTGAGAAGTGGTTGTATCCTTGCCCTTCCTGTTCTTAATAGTAGTGCACATCTGAGGATTTCGGAGCTCCATAGAATGAGACTTCAAAATTTTAGAGCGTCTCAAATAAGGTATATCAAACATATCAAGTTTAGTTATACTTACACCATCCACATCAAGATTGTAGTGCAAAGTCAAAGCAATACCAATTAAGCCATGCCAAAATATGAACTTTTCTTAGTGATAGAACCCATAATAGATCGAAAAATGCGATGATGAGTATTCACTTTAATGTTATGATCTGTGCACCAAAGAAAGAAAAGTTCCTTAGCTGAACATTTGTTGCTTTCAGTTTTGTTAAAAACAATTAGGCATATAAACTTGTGAAGAAGTAAATGCTCGGTGCTACAAATCAAAGTATTGGGTGCATTCTTGGAGTCAAAAGTGTTTTCACCCGTAAGGATCTTCCAATAATCATCCACATTCAAATCATCATGGCATCCAAAACTTTGGTGTTAGACAATTTAAAGAGCGCACGAATGACAGTATCTAGCCTATATGCTTGGCCACCTATCCTAAACCATAATGTGTCCATTTTAGTATTGTAGTGCATAGTGGTGAAAAATTTTATAGTCATCATAGGGTATATCGATACATCACAATGAATTAAACAACCCCAACCAATATTTGTAGCTAATCTTTCAATGTTACACCTTAGTCCTAGAGTTTCTAACAAGTTAAAATCAAAGTACCTAGGAGGCAATAACTCTCTATCCTTAAAATCCCGGAATCTCATACCTTCTTTTGAAAAATAAGGAAAGGGCATGAAAAGTGGCCACCATATCACATTTACCTTCTTCAGAGACTTGGAGGCGTAGTTGGTCAACTGGTTTACAGGCTAGAAGCTTCCTTGGAGCCATTTAAGGAGAAAAACCTGCAACAAGAGTCAAGAGAGAGATTAGCATATTTTAGAGATAGAGAGAAAAAACTTACCAAATCCTTAGATTCTTGAGTGGGTAATGTGAAATAAGTGTTAAGGGAGTGAATAATGATGGAAAAAGTGGAGAAAACACCAAGATTTGGGGGAAAGATGAAGGATTTGTGAGGTTTGGGTGAGTGGTGTCGGTTTTAGAGTGAGAGAATGTGAGAATATGAAGAAAGAAGAAAGGAGGGATTTTTAAAATCCTTCAACTGGGGATCCCACAATCGTGGGTTAAGGCTTTATAAAGTTTCTGAAGAGCCTTCACACATTTGTGGGAAACATACCCATTCCCACGATCATGGGCACTATACAGACACCCAATCTTGATTTTCCAACTTTTTAGCCCTCTTCCAAGCTTAGTATGCGTTCCCAACATTCAAGCAACTTGCAAACACATTAAAATCACCCAACCAACAAGAAATTTGAAGAGAAAACAAGTTAAATAAAACCCAAGTAAACACCAAGAAATCATAGCAAACTCAAACCAAACATAATCAAAACCAAAAAAATCAAACAAAGAAGTAAACAATGACAAGCAAAAGAAAGGTAAACATGCTAAGTTAAGGTCATTAGCTTAACCATTCCATATGCTGGTTGAACCAATTTAGAATGGATTGAAGGTTTGTTAGGTTAGGTAAGTAGATCTGAAAGTGGTTTGGACAGTGTATCCACACTGTTTTTGAGTATGAGCATTCAAAGAATAAACGGTCAATAGACTCATTATCCAAGGAACACAAAGAGCAGTGATTTAGGACGTAAGAGTAAAGAAGTTTATCCTTTGTTTGTAGCTTCTTAAGAAAGGCCAACCACAGGATGAAGGAATACCTTAGGCTAGTTCTTTTATGCCATACTAATTTATGCCAAGGAACACACTGATTAGGAGGTCTTATAGTAGTGTAAGCTGAAGCATTTGTGTATGCTTTTGAGGAGTTAGCTAGCCATTCCAATTTGTCTGGTCGAGAACATTCTGGTTGGTACCGTAGAGGCTTTAGGGTTCATATGGTCTCAAATGTGGCCTCTTGCTAGCTCCACCCATTATTTTTGATAACATCGGCAACTTTTGCATTCATAGGAAATTCCAAACCATTAATTACTTTGAGAGATGAGAGATCCTTTATGATACCTCTAGGATGCCAAGGATCCTGCCATAAGAAAGTAGAAATCCCATTTCTTGTCTTAAATCTGAATTGGTTCCCAATGAGGTCCCTAACATGTAAAAGCTTTCTCCAACTCCACGAACTATTATTAGTAGGTTGGGCACTCTAGAAAATTTTTCTTCTAAGAATAATGGTATGCACCCACTTGACCCACAAAGCTTCATTATCATTAAAAAGAACCCTGATTCTTTTTTCTATAAGAACATTATTCCACTAGATAAATGTTTAATGCCTAATCCTAGTTTACATAGGTCATTCCATTAACCTTTGCATAAGCATTTGACACAACCTTCCCAGACCACAAGAAATTCCTTAGTTTTGTCTCTATTTCTTTAATAATGGAAGAAGGAAGAATGAAGTGACTAGATTAATACACTTGAAAAGTTGAGAGGACAAAAATAACCAATTTCAATCTACCAGCATAGGAAAGAGTTTTATGGGTCCATTTGTTTACTCTGGCATCAATTTTATCCAACAAAGACCTGCAATCTCTCCTAGACAAACGACCTATTAAAAGAGGTAACCTGATAGGCTTCACAAGTATACGAGTTTAGTTGAAGCAATCAAGTGTTGATCCACAAGGACTAGGATAAAGTGCTAAATTTATACCTTCTAAATTTGCTAAGCAATTGAATATGAAAATTCATTTGAAAGGGAAATATCAATACACGATTAACAGAATTTAACCTAATATTCTAGGAATTTATTCCAATAAAGAATTCATGCCA
>JANIHZ010000208.1:26900233-26912139 GCA_027478365.1 Erythroxylum rufum | reverse complement strand
TCATTCATTAATTAAAATACAATTCATTTTGTAATTAATTAATTACAATATTTTTTATAAACCAACCACTATCAATGGCAATGGTGATTATTCTTTCATTTAACCAACCATCATAATTATAATGATTATATTCATTCCTATTCTTCACTTTATTGATTCTCATTACCATTCCTATTATCTTATGTGAACCAAGCGTCTTCCAATTTTGGTCAAATTCGGCGGTTACATGTAAGGGCACATGATGGGCTGGGGGGACCCTAAAACATCATGGGCTACAAAAGACGCCCCAGTTGGCAAACTTCCAAAAAGAGTGCGTTTTTAGCATCTCATGGGAAACAAAAGGTAGCTTCGTAAATTAGAGGCTAAAATCCACATTGTTGCCATTCAAAATCATCACTCCAATTCTCTGCCATTTCATAGTTAGTTGGTAAAACATCTTTCCTTTTGAGAGCCACATCCCAAGTCAGCATTTTTGTTTCAAGAGTTAGGAATATAATAAATTTGAAGTTATCACAAATGTAGGCATTACAAAATGGAGAATGAACTTTACATCATGCTAGTAGGAGAAGCCATCTATTATTTAGAAGCCCTTGCATCACAGTCAGCTGCATACGTCATGGAAGATTATTAGGCAATACTTCTGGGGCCAAAACTTTGAGGTGAAAGTTAAAGGTCCAAAGAAGCTTCCTTGGCATAGTCAAAGAGATAAATTCATACAGAATTAAATGACTACAGAATAAACAGATATCCTTTTTCTAGCACCTCTTGCATTTTCAACTTTCTGCGCAAAATAAAAAAATGGAAAGAGAGTTCGGAACACTACCATTTTTCAACTCAATGGATATGAAGGCTTTAAATGTCGTGTGAATACATATATTATATGAAGCCCATCAGGTTAACAAAGCAAAATCAATAAGAACGCTCTTCTCTTCAACCAATACTTTGCTATCATGTGTTAGTATAAAATCAATTTCCAGCATTTGTCAATCACAACAACTTTAATTATTCCCATGGTAAATCTCATCCAGTTATAAATAGATTAAACTATTACAATCCATCTTACACGCCTCTTCCCAAACAAGTGTATAGCCAAACTTAGAAGTTTAACACATTCTAAGCACCAAAAAAAATATACACAAGTGGATAAGAAATGGAAGTAATTGCCAAAAGAAGCAAACCTGTCCATTTTAATGCACCAATTAATCTAAATTCTTGCTACGCAATCATCCTTTTATTTCAACAATTTCCTTTTACTCATTGAAAAAGTTGACCTCTCTGATGCTCTATTTGGGATATTTTTCCCAATACGTGATTTTATGCTGCCATAACTTTGTGAAGGAGCTTGATCCTTTGACTTAGCATGTAGTTCTTGAACTGACCTTCTACCACCATTCCTTCGAGAAGTTACCCTTCCATTTAAACTCTTGTTCCTATCTACTCTACCCCTGCTCGTAGGAACCTTATGATAACCCCATTTCTTATTCTTATTTTCCTCATCCTCTTCATCATAACAATAGCCATGACGACTGGCATCCTTAAAATCAGAGATTATGCCATTCACTTCCCCACTATCATCACCATTCTTTTTTTCTGCTTGCTCCGTAGATTCACCAGCTTTCTGCCTTGCTTGCTGTTTGCTTCCACCAGGAACATTAATTGCCTTGCAATCTTCAATTACCATGTGCATAAGATGAAGATATTGATTCCTAATATTCACCACTGGATTATTATTAATTAACAATCCTCTCTTATAGGCCTCCTTCAAAACCACAGTATAAGTTCCTATCTTATTTGACAGGTAAAATATCCCAGGATAATGAAGTAATGCTCCCCTAAACCTTGATCGAATACCCAACCACTCTCCCATACGCAACAAAGTGTCCTTCTCCACCATCCTTGAAACAAAGAGATTAAGAATCTCATGCAAAACCCCCACAGTCCATTTCTCCGACTCATCAGTACTTGGTCCAAGATGCGTTGCATTCTCATAAGGAGAAATATAAGGCAACTTTTGCCAATCATCATACCACTTCTTCAGTTTCTTGTCCATCTCAAAACCCTTTGAGAACTGCATAGGGAATGAGATTGGCATCCCTTTCTCATTAACAGTCCCTGTACCTTTCATTTTCTGTTCCACAGCTGAAATTGCTGATTCAATGCGCCAACAAACCAACTCTAGTTCCAACTCATTACGCGACTTAGACATATTCTTCTCACCAATAAGTCGAAAACAGTCGGGGAAATCATAAAGTATGCTATTCATAAATTCCTGATGCAAGCCCAAATCCCATTTAATGCTGTCAAGAAGCTTCAAAGGTACCTTATTAATTCTCGCAATCATCAGCAGCTTCAAAAGCCTATCAGCAACATCCTGCCTATAGTTCTCACTCTGATAAACTAATTTCTCTTCAGCATCCAGATCAAGTACCTGTGGGGTGAGCTTGATGTGGGGTTGAATCCCAGTTCCTCCAGGGAGATATTCCTCGAATATTGCAGGGTATTTTCGGATGAAATCGATAGGACGAGTGGGGATTTCGAGACTTTGTTTCTGATTGTGGATAATGGGAAGAGGAAGAGACTTTGCTGGGTCTGATATGATGAGGTTCTTTATATTCAAAACGGGTCTCAGATGCTTTTCTCGCTCCACAGCATGATCAAGTCCCCTGTCCCGGAGACGTTTGAGGGAAGCAAAGTCGACGAAGCTGCGGTGCTGGCAGCTGCAATGGCGAATTACGGAAAGAGAATTGGGAAGGAATCGCATTGCTGACTTGGAGGCGAGAGTTCAAGGAGGGTTTTGCGGCCGTCAAATGCCTTTCCGCTGGCTGTAACGGCAATAAAATTTTTATCCTAAATTTTATGACGAAGTTTAACCTTAAATTTTAGAGAGTATACATAAAATCTTAACATTTAAAAATTATTTAAATATAATTTCATAATAATGAAAAAGCTGACTGTCAATTTTTTGTCAAGTGTTTAATATTATTTTATTTTATTTTTGGGTCCCACATATCATATCATATCATATCTATTACGAGGCTACTTTCTTTAAAAAGAATAAAAAATGTTATTAATTTTAAACCTATGAGGCACATCATATTTAATTAATCCTAATTTTTTTTTAACTTAAACAAACATATTTACTTAACTAATCAGAAAATAATTGATTAAAACTTAACAAAAACGATCCCTCACCGTCTTACTTGACAAAAACGATCCTTCACTGTTTTGTGCATATAGAATCCCCAAAGTTGTTAGAGGGTGGCTAGAATCCCTATCACCTCCTTGACCGTCTGGTATCCCTCGTTCGCTCTCATTTGTTGATTTTTCTATTTGCATTGAATCCCTCAGTCTCCTTTATTGTAGGGTCCTATTCGCTGGATTCCAAGAGTAGTCGTCGCAAGCATCTTCGTTTAATAGTCGCTCTCATAGGTGAGCTTTTCTACATATGTGATTTATCAGGTACCAAAAGAACGGTGCCGAGTAGGTTTTACCTCTAGTCAATCTCTCAATATTTGCAAGTATACAAATCGTAAACTTGTAGTATTAAAGGTGTCGATCCTACGAGAAAAAATTAAAAGCAAGTAAACCTAACTTTGTCTAAGGTATTGGAATATAAATTGAAAGAGAATAAATAACAGAAATTAAAGCAATCAAATAACATTAAGCAATTAATCAAATAACAATTCAGTTGCCACAATTAATTAGGGATGAATTTTGTTACCTATTTTATTTTACTTGTCTTAGTTTTAATTTCTTTTCATTAAAAACCTAAAACAAATCCTTAGGTTAGATAATAAGGAAAGGATAATTACTAGTATTCACCATCTTTGTGAGATCAACCAGTACTTGTTGGTACTAGTTACAGCTATATCATACACTTGCAGTTATTACAATATTAATTAACTCACAAATAGGTTAATTAAGTTTTGACACCGTTGTTAGGAACTTTGATATTAGGAAAGCTTGAATGCTATTACATTAGTCATTTTTATTTTATTTTGTTTTATCTTTGTTTTTTATTTTTATTTTGTTTTTATATGTATTTATTTATTGTATCTTATTGTATTTTGTGGTTTATTAATTTAATTATCTTTTGAATTTCTCTACTAGATCTTAAGTTTGTGGTTTATTGAAGGAATTACAATTTATTATTATAGTCACAGCTCACAATGGACGAATAGAGTGGATACTACTTTTATGGGAGTCAGAATATGCCCTCGTAAACTATGACATCACCGTATGGGAGAGAGAGGTGTTCTCATATGTTTTTAGGAGTTCAATTGATATCCAGGCAGTGTTGCAGCATTAATAGGAGTTATCATTACAATTATCAATATCGAGCACCAACTTATATAGGGGAGCGACCTAGTATGTGTAATCAACCTCATTGTGCAATTTACGAGAACAACTATAATTCAGAATGGAGCAATTCCTACGTTTATGGATGAGACGATTACGCTCTAGCTAGGTATTTACGACAACAAGCACCCCCAGTTAATAAGCCAACTCTGGAAGATATGATGGTTGATTTCATTTAAGAATCAATCACGAAGTATCACGAAATAGAGGCTCGAATGCAAAATATTGGATAGACTAACTGATGGACATATTATCTGACTAGATCCAAGGGAGTGTGCCTAGTCTTATTGAAATGGATGCTGAAGAATGTGGAATGACAATTACCCTTAGTAGCGAAAAAGAGTTTTCAGTAGAAGAAGAAACTCTTAGAGATAAATTAATGGAATTCATTAACGAAATGAAAGATAACCGATGTAAATTTGAGAGTGAAGACAAGATAAGGGTTGGTTTCTTGAATAGAGTGACATTCCAAAAAGAGCTCCCAGTAGAAGAAGAAGAAGAGGAAGAGGAAGCAAGTCCTAAAGATAAATTAATGGAATACCTTGCCAAACTTAAAGCTAACTGACGCGATTTCGAGAGTGAAGAAAATTCAAGGGTTGGCTTCATGAATGAAGTGACATTCTAAGAAGAGCTTTCGAAAGAAGAAGTTCTCCATTCAAGAAGAGAAAGTAGAGGAGTGGCAAAAGATAATTGAAGAAGATGAGCCAAAAACCTCTATCCAGGAAGAAGAAGAAAAAGAGTGGATAGAGACGGTTGAGGAAGAACTAAACTACTGATGAGGCATTGGTAGTAACCTTAAGTATGGAGGGTTCCCACTTCCTCAAAGACAAACTATTCGAGTTAGCTGATAATTCAGGGAGTTTCGTTATCTCTCATTTTATTAACAGTTTGTCACTAAAAAGGGCATTATTGATTGAAATTAGATTGATTAATTTTATAAAGTATGTTCTAATGATTATCTTGCAACTGTTGGCTTATTTACAATCTCCGAAACTACTTTATGGAGAAAAGGGTTGAAGCAAGCCATTGATCATAGACCCTGGATGATGGAAACATGCAGGTTACATCGAGCTACCGACATTAAAAAAGGCACTGCATGAGTTAGTTTTAATTTTATTTCAATTTTGATATTATCTTGTGTTTGCTTTTGTGTTAGTATGGGATTTATTTTCTGTTATGTTATTTCTTTTGTTTTTTTTAATCCTTTTCTTTTATATTTTACAAGGATGTTAATCTTATATTAGATGGATCCAAATCACGAAATCGTCATATTAATGAAAGTGCTAACTTAACCCTTTAACTTATTATACATGTTTATATTATGTATATTGAAGACAATGTATGACTTTAAGTGTTGCGAAGGGGTTAATGATTTTAATGATTTCTTTAGGCTTGTTATAATCTTGATTATACATCTTGTTAACTAATATTCTGAATTGATTGAATCTGTCCATTAATACTCTAATTTATTGTTGAATATTGATTTGAATTGGTATGCAAAAGGATAATGGTTAGAATAAAATTAGTTTTCTAAGTCATATTTTTCATAATCATTGAAATATTTAAGTTGAATGATATTGCATATTGTTTACATATATATGCTTATTTCTTTTTTTGCGAGTTTTTGAGCCTAAAAAGTAGATTTTCAAAATTTGTTTGCTCTTTTTATTCTTTCATATGTGTGATATCATGTATAGGAGGATAATTCTAAAACTTACTTTTATTATGTATGTTAAGAACATATTTGTTAAATTAGAAGCATTAATATGATAAAGGCATTTAGAATTAATAACTTGTTTTGGCCTATTTCTTTGACAACTACCATATCCTGAAATTTATCCTTTAGGTAAAACCAAGTTGAGCCTTAACCTTTTTCATTAATTAAACTCATATTAACCTTTATTATATTTTTCTTTAAAGACTTATTTATTATTTTGAACCTTGAAGGTTATTTACATTATTTATTGAATTGCGGTACTTAATGTTTATTGTGAAAAAAAAGAAAAAAAGAAAAAAAGAAAAAATGGAGCATATATTAAAAAAAGAAGAAGAAAAGAATATATATATATAGTACCATTAGTTTTGTAGTGAAAGGACCTTATTGTGAATAAGTTTCATGTGGTGCTCTTTTTAGTAAATTTCCTTCAATTTAACCCTTTTTATTAACCCAATCATACCGTACCTAAGTCCCATTACAACCTACGCAAAGACCTTTTGATTTTTCTTTCTAGTTTATATAAGTGGTGAAAATGTGATTTTATTGTAAGCATATGGTAAGAATTCTACTTTGCATTAATTGAGACTTTTGATGCTTTTCACCCTAAATACCTAAGTGCATTGAGCGAAATTTTGGTGAGGGTGTAAAGAGATAAGCTTTTGATTTCAATTTGAATATTGATGTGATTATTATTAATATTGCTTAGGAAGTTAATTTTAGGACAACTTGACTTTAATTGTATGTTAATTTGATTCAATAGGATATAATGATGTATAATATGAATGGACAGAATGAGATTGATGATGATTGATATTTTGGAATTTATAATTTTGATTATGGTAAGCAAAATCTTAAGTGTGGGGATATTTGATAGATGGATAATTGAACAAAATTCTACTCCATATTTGATGTGTTTTTTCTTGATATTTTATACTTTTGTTGTATATTTGGTATTTAATTCACTTTAAGTGTGTTTACATAGCATAATTGCCTTCATGGACTAAAAGGAGAATAATTCAAATGAGATCAAGACATAAATTGAAGATTTGAAGTGCATAAAGGATGCACTTTCATGCATATGGCTGTGCACTTCCCTGAGCCCGTGCATCTTCACAATTCTTTTAATTTTTAGTTATGCATGATCTGATGCATCTTCACGATTCTTATAATTTTTAGTTATGCATGATCTGATGCATAAGATTTCGTTGAAATCTTATATTCTTCATGTTTTCTGGTCCAGAGAAGTAGAAAACATGAAGATTTATTGAAAGATCCATCAGAATACAAGATCAAGCCTCTACATTGCGAGAATATTCGATAAAAGACAATCAAGGAGATTTAGAATTATGAACTCATTGTTTTAAATTCATTTTTCTTTTGGTTTATGTTTGATTTCATGCTTGATATTATTTAACTAAATGTCCAATTAGTATTTAGGTTAGATGAACATTGTGTTAATACTTTGATATGATTTGATTATTTTATTAATGCAATTAGTTTGATTGATTGTTACGATCTAGTTACTTTTTTATTTATGTTCTATTAATCTAGAATATTAAACCATAATCTAATTTCATAGATAGTGATTGAGAAATCTTAGGTTGAATAGGTCCATGGTAATTGGAAGGAGTTTATTACTACCCTAGAGATAGGATTACGTAAATCTTCCAAATTAGGATAAAATCTAATAGAGGGATTCATAAAATGATAACAAATTCCTATAAAATTTAACCTTAGTATTTCGGTTAAAAACCTTAGGATTAGTTTTTAGTAAACTCAAGGTCAGATATTGATTGAGGTTTGGTGGTGTGTAAGTTTTAATTATTAACCTTCGATAATTTGTTCATTAGCATAGTATCAAAGTTGTTGATCCCACAAGGAGGGAACTAATCTAATCCTAAAATCTAAGGCCATAAACAAATAACAGAAATTCAAGATGCAACGAAACTAATACGAGAATTTAATTCAATCAATCAAATTAAGAATCAAATACGAAAATACTAATTACTAAACAACTTGCAACACACCCAAGAATCAATCGAAAGAAATTACCAATTGAGAGAAAGGGAATTTTACCTATCCTTAATGCTAACCTAACTGAGTGTGAATTATTAGATTGTTTGTTCAAGACTATCTTAGGGTTGATTACTACTTCTCAAGTTATAACCATTAATCCTAAAGCATAAACTCTAATTAGATTATGAAGGTTACAATATCTCAATTCACAACCTATCCAAAACCCTAATTAGTTCTTAAGTTCTCTAATAAACTATCAAAAGCCTATGCAAGATCTCTCTTCGTACAAATTCTCAATCTGATTCAATTCTGGTTTCTACTAAATCATCTAACTCTCGTTACTCTAATTTAATCATTTTTCAATCGATTCACCCTCTCAGTTTATTATCGAATTATGCAATCACAGAATTAAACCACAATATTATCAAATAAACAAATAAACAATCAGATTCTCATTAATTCAAGAATAAAATTCCAAAGGTGAGTTTAGAACATCTTTGACATTTTAGATCTTATCATCAACTGTTCAATCCAATTCTATACAATAATAAAAACTGAAAGAAATAGGAAATACGATATAAAATGGATGACAAGAGCCAGCGACATCGGGAAACCTCCAGATCTGGGAAGTATGTCGAGTCAGCTTCTTCTCCTCTTTTATTTTTCTCTATCTCTCTATGATCTCTCTCTAGGGTTTCTCAAGGTGGATGAAGCAGAAAGCTCCTTTCTCTGCCTCTTTTAGGTCTTTTTATATCCTTTTGTGTTTTGGGAAAGGTCCAAAAAATCCCTTGAAACTTGACGTTTATGAGTGTCTGCGCATTTATCCAATGCATGCCACGATCATGGGCCATTCCCTAGGTTTCTGTCACAACCGTGGCATGTAGGCCATCATCGTCAATGTAAGCCCAATCATGGGCCAAATTTGGTGCTTCTGTCATGATCGTGGCCTAATATGACATGATCGTGGGCTTTTGTTTCGGCCCGAATATCTTCAAAACTCCCCTGTTCTTTGATGTTGACCCTGAAACAATGGTAAACACATCGAAGTACCTCAAAAACATAATATTTAAGCTAAAAGATTTATACTAACCTATAAAACACTTGAAACATAAATAATTACCAAACTAACACAATTATAAGCTTAACACATACTAAATGATTGAATTAACAGCTAAACACATATCAAACTATGGCCTAAAACACGATGCAATTTATGCTTATCAACATCCCCGCACTTAAATATTTGCTTATCCTCAGGTAAGCAAAATAACAACAAAAAATTACAAAGCACACAATGCAACAATAAGACAATGACTTCAACTTTATGAAATAAATTTAACCTTAAACACAATCATTCAAGTTGTTCCAAACCATTAACATGTAAAATCTGCGTCTAGGAGCTCTAGACCAAATATACATATTAACCAAAACTTAAATGTCAAGTTTATTCACCCCTTTCAATTGACACACACATTAGTAATTATTTGGTCCTTCAAACTTTGTAACGACTACTAAGTACATTTTCATGAAAAGTTAAGCTACTTACAAGTTTGGTAGGTTTTATTAGAAACCATTTTTCATTTATTTACTTTGTATAGGCACGGGCCTAGTTTTTTACATGGAGGCAAATGTTGGTGATGAATGTCAATCCAATTACTTGACTAAGTCATGTTTTTATTAAGCTGCTTGGTTGGAATGTCATTATAGCCTTTTCATGTAAAGGCACACATTTGTGATGTGTGTCAATTCGCTTACTCGGCTACATCACATTCTCAACTGGCTATTAGCTCTATTTATAATCTGAAGGCCAGCGGAATAGTTACTTGTTTAAAATTTACAAACATTCATTATTATTATTATTATTTAATGCCTACCTTATTGCTTTAACTACTTGTTTTCATGAAAAAGTACTAGCAAAGCTACTTTAGTCAAAAGACCTAAAATTATGAATGAATGTGATAACTTATAGGGTGACAAACTAATACTAAATGCTAATTAACTTGTATATTTTAGCCAAAGGACCCAGATCACTTATTTCACGAGCTAATGACTCTTTGGAACCTAATAGATTATGTTTAAAATTAAATCAATTTCATTTCATCTAAGCCATTGACACATTGACACAATTCACAATAGGTAACTTAAATAAACTATTATACAGTATTCAAAATTCACACTTAAAGCAAAACACAAAACCCTCCCCACACTTGAACATCGCATTGTCCTTAATGTGAGAAGGAGACAAACAAACACACATGGAAAGGAGTAACATAAAATAAAAAAATAAAGACTAAATAGAAACTAAATTTAAAAGAAAAGGGTTAGAAACAAAGCCTCATAGTGATGGAGGCGGGAATGGTGTTGGAGGTGGCAATTGGACACCTTGAGCCTCGAAGTATTGATGAATCCGGTGTATATCCCAGCTCTGATGTTGTTGTCTATGGGCCATCTCATTCATCCTTCTATAGTTCTCCGCAAGTGTATTTGTAATTACCTTGGTGTTGGTGGAGATTGTATTGAACACTTTCTTCCAACTTGGTTCTTCTGTGTCTTCCTCCTCTTCGAACTACTTACTAGTCGAGTCCTCTTTTGCCTGTTGAGGTGGTGTTGTACTAAAACTCACTTGACTGGCCCGAATCTTCGTATGAGTTTTTTGGCTGATGTCCCAGAGTTCCATGTTATGTGACTTTAGGATTTCAGCATGCCACAAGTGATGGTGATTTAGAAAATTCGAGAGGTAGATGGTGAAACCACTACAATCAATGCCATAGTACTCAGCAATGGCGAAAACCATGTACCCCATACCCAAATTATTACTTGTCTTACGTAGAGTCACAACAATAGCATTATGCACATGTATGGAGGTGCATACCGGGATGTTGTGATCCATGCACTCCAACAGAAAAAGTTCCTTTTTTAAGCACTTGTTGGTTTTAGATTTGTCAATAATGGAAGATTAAGGGAAACCACAAATATCACACATAATTTCAATGTTTAGCTCATAAGTTCATCCCTACAACCTAAACCAAATTTCCTTAGGGTTGCTAGGTTCGAAATGAAGGGAAGTGAAGAATTCAAGGGTAAGCTCCTGGTAAACAGGATATTGGAAGTGTATAAACCTATTTCATTGAATTCTTTCTACTAAAATCTTTATCCTATGTCACAATTCTAGCCTATTAAGTGTATCAAAATCAAAATATTTCGGGACTATTCACTACAAGAAAACAAACCTTTTTGTGATGTTTTAAAAACGTCACAAAAGGCCCTAAAAATGTCACAGAAGAGCATTTGCGACGTTTTAAAAAATTCGCGAAATGTGGTGTAGGCAAAAGGTATCCGCAACGTTTGATGAAAAACGTCACAGAAAATACTGACATTCTGCGACATTTAAAAAAACGTCACTAAAAGTTTGAACAATCCGTGACATTTTTTATTGTCTAACATTTCGTGACGTTTTTAAAATGTCACAAAATGTGAAGCAATCCGTGACGTTTGATGAAAAACGTTGCGAAAAACACTGACATTCTGCGACGTTTAAAAAAACGTCACTGAAAGTTTGAACAATCCGTGACGTTTTTTATTGTCTAACATTTCGTGACGTTTTTAAAACGTTACAAAATGTGAAGCAATCCGCGACGTTTTTTCGCGGAATGTCTTCCACGATGTTTTTTTGGAAACATCGCGGAATGTCTTCTGTGACGTTTTTAGAAACGTCGCAGAATGTTTTCCGTGACATTTTTATTATTATTTTCATTAGTTTTTCCATTGTTTTCAAAAATTATATTAATCTAATAATTTTAATTTTAATAATTAT
>JANIHZ010000208.1:26670614-26683500 GCA_027478365.1 Erythroxylum rufum | reverse complement strand
ATACTCTAACTTACCCTTTATTTCTCCATTTAATACTTCTTATTCCATCAATCCAAGCAATAAATGCTCCAATCATTGACATGCTGATTAAACTCCAAACAAAAAAAAAATCAATCAAAACCTCAAAATAAATTGAAATCATGCTTATTTAATAAGAAAAGAATTCGGGGGCCAACAGAACTAATCTAACTTTTGTATTCGACAAGTTATCATCCGAATTAATTATAGAAACTTGACTGCTCTTACTACTTAAGTTAATATATTTCTAGTTCTTGACCTAACATCCATAGTTTCTTGTTCCATATTAAACTTCTTCTCTTGATCCTTCATTTAATACCAAAATGATGCAAAGGTTGATCATAATATTACGTCCATTTAGTTCAGAAACTATAACAATACATAAGACAACAACACAATCCCTCAATCATGTATATTTGACTAAAATGGCTATATTAATCCTCAAGAAAAAGTGATTAACCTATTATAACATAAACACGATTCATCATTCTCAAATACTTCAATCCCATATTCAACAACATCATAAGTATTAAAGCAATAAAACAGTAAATACTGAATGGAGCATCAATCTTTAATAAAGAAAATTGGTTCAGTAGGTAAAATATAAAGAAGTTCAACAGAAATGTTTCGCAACATAGTAGCAAAGATGAAAAGGAATCAACAACCGAATGTCCTCTTAGATGATGAAGCTGGCGGTGGATCTCTAGTCAAACTCTACCTCTTTGGCGTTGGCTCTCACCTTCTGTCTCTAGTCTAAGCTCACTCTCTCTGCTACTTTTCTCTTTTCCTCCTCAGTTTCTCCTCTTTCGTCTCTCAGTTGAAGCTTTGTTCTCTGCCTTCCTCTCTATCACTTTGTTTTCCCCCCGAATGAGTATGTGTATTGTGAAAGATGTTTATAATAAAATGTGTGTAGTGTGTAGAGAATGAAGAGTGAATGGAATGAATGATCCCCCTTCATTGCCACCTTCTCCTTCTATTTGTAGTAAGTTTCTCGATCCAGGGTTTTGTGCTTTCCACCTGCTTATGCCATGTAATAAAATGACATATTAAATGAAACATTGTTGGTGTGTCTCCACATGGGAAGTCATAATTATGACTTAACATGTCACAACCGTGACTTAACATGTTAGGTCACGGATGTTACTTAACTTGCATGACTATGTAAATGCAAGTTAAGTCATGGTTATGACTTAACTTTCAAGACTGTATAAGTGTCATGACTTAACTGGCACAACCGTGGCATGGTCAATATATGCAACTATGTAATAACTATTTTCATGCACAATTCTTCTTGTTTATGTTTATGCCACATTCAAAAATTAACCCAATTAAGATTCATGCAACGTCCAAACTGATTTCGCTCAATTCATATCAAATTTGAATTAAATCGTAACCAATTTCAACATATGAAAATAATTAAAACCAACCAAAATTAAACACAACAGTTACAAAGGTCTTGTTCATTTCATAAAGAAGAGTCCCTTTGTTGAAAAACTATAAAACAACTTCAAAGACCAATCCACCAATGAGAGTCCAATTTTTGCTGAAGAAGTTAACATGAAACCCATCTAGTCCAAGAGCCTTATAAGGGTAAAGAGACTTCACTATAGTTTCCATTTCATTCATAGTGATAGGACTGCTTAGGAGTTCAGTTTTGCTGGGATGAAATAGTGCCTTGCAAAATCTACTTAAGGAAGGTTTTTTAGGAATACATCTTTAATGGGTTGTTCATTAACTCACTGAAATAATCATGGGTTCCTTACATTAGTAATGTTTGAGAGTCAAGTTAGACATTTTTATGTTCAAAGGAAATGATTTTGTTTCTTGCTTCCCTTGAAACAATGACTTTATGATAAATTAAAGTGTCTCTATCACCATTTCTTAGCCAATTAGCCCTTGCTCTTTGCTTCATGAGAGAGTGATTGTAAAGAAGTGCTTAAGAAAAGTTGTGTAATTCTTTTCTTTCTCTTGACTGCAAAATCTGGGAATTAGGTTTAAGATACAGAGTTCTTTCCAACTTCTTCGTGATTAGATGAGAACCAATTTGCTTATTGTTCCAAGTGTAAAAGCAAACCTAGAAGGATTATGAGTGAGTTTTTCATCATCTAGATATTGAATAAGTTCATTACAAGGGTTACAAGTAGCTCTTAAGCCTTCCACCTCTTCCAATTTTGGAATGGAGTTAAAGTCACCTGATAACATCCATGGTATACTGATTGAATTAGTTAAATCCATAATCTGGTTCCTTAAGAAACTTCTTTGCTATGCATTGTTGTGTTTATACACAAAAGAAATGCATAGTTGTTAGTTTTAGGACACCACATATACTTTTAGGAAATATATCTAGTCAGAGATTAAACTTAAGCTAACTTTCATTATAGGACCATTATTCTACCATTTGGTTGATAATTATGATTTTTGATGATCCGCCACTGAGCTGGATCCTGCAGTATTCCTTTCTCATCCTAGTTTCCATAATAACAACAAAGGTCACTTTATTTTGTAAAATAGTATCTTTGATCATTAGTTTCTTGTTAGGGGAATTGGCCCCTCTTGCATTCCATGTTAGAACATTCATTTGGCAGCCTCCTCCAGGGAGAGTTTCTTCTTTCTGTTAGATCTTTCTCAAACTACAGTTTCAAACTCTTGTTTATTCTACACTTAACGTTATTCAATTGTCCATTTGTTTCACTAGGAATTTCATCTACATTGTTTATTGCTTTATGCTTTTGCTGACCTAATGTTTCACTTGAATTTACCTTTACAGTATCTGTTGTCTTCTTTAAAGACATGTTTGAATCGGCTACTTGTTCTTTGACCTGTTGTATTTCCTCACTATCCTTATTTGGAATAGTAGTATTAGTAGTAGGAGTGTTCATTGTATTTTATACGTTTTGTTCGCAGCTTATCTCTACATTTTGTTCACAACTAATTTCCACATTTTGTTCTCTACTCATTTCCATCAATTCTTGGTGATTTCCAGTATTAAATATCTTCCCTATTGGTTTCACATCTTCACACCTTCTTTTTACAAAATTGAGGTTTCCAAATATGTTACGTTTCATTGATCTGCAATAGGTTCCATATTCTTATTAATATAATAAATGGTATGATATTAGGTAGATTAGTAAGTGAACTAACCATAATGCACACTTTAGCATAATTAACATGCCTTGGTTCAGCAGTAGATTAATCCAAAGCTACAGGTCTCCCTATGTAGTGTGGAAGATGACTTAGACCACTCATGGTCCAATATTCTAATGGGATTTCATGAAAACAAATCCATAAAGGAATGTTGTCGAGCTTAAGGTCTTCTAGCTTAAGACCAAATCTCAACGATTGTAGAAATAGTGGTTTATTCTTGACAAGCCATGGTCCATATTAAGCCACTAACTTTGCTTCTTCAGAGCTTGAAAACCTAAATAAGAACACATCATTATTGATTGTAACATCCCAGTTCACACGTTTACAAATATTGTCCGCTTTGGGCCTTGGCCCAGCCAAGCCCTCACGATTTTTTCTTTTCATGAGGCCTTCTCAGGAGGTCACCCATCCTGGAACTACTCTCACTAGGCACATTTAACCTCGGAGTTCCGATGGGATCCAGTGCATTAGGCCATAAAAAATGCGTCTGTAAGGGAGAGGTATTTGTGCCCTTATAGAGTGCACTTTGTTCCCCTTTCCAACTGATGTAGGATCTCACACTCTCCACCCCCTTAGGGCCTAGCCCTCTTTAGCGTCCAACCTTAGTGTTATTTCCATTTTCAAAAAGTTCATGAGCCTTAGGAGTCGAGTTTGGGTGTTAAAAGTCTTTGCTCGAGAAGTTGAGTCTTGGATAGTTAAGTGGATGTCCTTAACGGTTGGATGATTTCAACCTTGATCAGAGTACTTGTCGACAGTCCTTGGGATGTTGGGGTATCGAATAAGCTAGGCTTAGCCTGATCTCTTTTATTAAACAATGTCTTTTTCTTTAATTTATAAGGATAACATGGTTGGATGAGGAAGGGGTAGTCGTCACTAAGATTGACCTTTGCGACCTGAGCCAGAGGATATTAGTCATCCCCTGAAGCTGTTAGATCTCCCTCTCATTATAGTCACTCCTCTTAGAGAGTAGGTAGCTTGTGATGAACTATATACAGCTTGTGAGATAAAGATAGGCGATGTTGTAAGAGGTAGATCTTATTCCCCTCGATCTTTGGGATTTTAAGGTGATATTGAGATTGACGGGTTAGAGAGGTATCGCGCTAGGGTTGACTGTTTTAAGAAAAAGGTAGAGTTTAAACCTCTGGATGGAGTCCCAATTAAATTTATTAGTGACCGATGAGTATTAACAAGTTATTTGATATCGGTGATTAAGGCTAAGAGGTTGATTCATCAGGGATGCCAGGCATTCCTTGCACATGTGATGGACACTTTGGCACAGAGGGTTGAGCTGGGTGATGTCCCTATTGTGCATGACTTCCCCCATGTTTTTCCAGAGGAGTGACCTGGATTGCCACTTGATCAGGAATTTGATTTTACTATTGACTTGGTCCCATGGATGACACCAATATCTATACCATTGTATCGCACGACACTAATAAAATGGAAATAGTTAAAGATCCAATTACAAGAGTTATTGGATAAGGGCTTCATCAGACCAAGTCATTCACCATAGGGAGTACCAGTATTGTTTGTCAAAAAAAAAAAAGATAGGACCCTCTACTTATGTGTTGATTATCGGCAGTTAAATAGGGTTACCATCAAGAATAAATATCCAATTCCCAGGGTTGATGATTTATTTGATTAGTTAAGAGGAGCTATATTATTCTCAAAAATAGATATGAGGTCTGGGTACCGTCAATTGAAGATTGATGAGAATGATCTGCAAAAGACTGCCTTCCAGATGAGGTATGGAGATTATGAATTTTTGGTAATGTCATTCAGATTGATAAATGCACCTGCAGTATTTATGGATTTCATGAACAAGGTGTTCCCTCCTTATTTAGATCAATTTATCATAGTATTCATTGATGATCTTCTGATTTACTCTAAGAATAAAGAGGAGCATACTAGACATCTCCGGATTATGCTACAAATACTTCGCGAAAGAAAGTTGTATGCAAAGTTTTCAAAATGTGAATTTTGGCTGAGGGAGATTGGATTCATTGGGCATGTGGTATTAAGGGAAGGTATTTTTGTAGATCCAAAGAAAGTGGAAGCTATACTTGAATAGGAATAACCCAAGAATATGATAGAAGTCCACACAGCTTTTTGGGATTAGCTAGTTATTATCGGAGGTTTGTTAAGGATTTTCTGTGCTTGCAACTCCTTTGTCGAGGCTTACCTGGAAGAGAATAAAATTTCAATGGGATGACAAATGCAAGGCGAGTTTTCAGGAGCTAAAGAAGCGATTGACTTCAGCACCGGTGCTTGCCCTACCTACAAAGGGAATAGGATATAAGGTATACAGTGAAGCCAGCCACTAGATACTTGGTTGTGTACTTATATAGGCCGAGTGAGTAATCGCATATGCTTCTAGACAGCTGAAAAGGCATAAGCTAAATTATCCCACGCATGATTTAGAGCTTGCAGCAATAGTATTTGCACTCATGATTTGGAGACACTATTTTTATGGGGATAATTGTCGTATATAAACCGACCACAAGAGTCTGAAGTACCTAAGGACACAAAAAGAGCTAACTCTCAGACAAAGGAGATCGTTGGAATCGATTAAGGATTATGACTCAATAATCGACTATCATCCAGGAAAAGCCAATATGGTAATCGATGCATTGAGTCGTGAGTCCTGTTCGGTAGTAACTAATAGGTAAGATCCTTACATAACACATTTGATGAGTGTGCGAAGCCTTGGGGTTGGACTCCTAGTGGCAGAGGATGATGGAACATTGCTAGCATGGTTTGAAGTTCAACTAACATTATTTGATGAGATCAGGAGAACACAGGCTGATGATCCCGAGTTAAGAGTTATTTAGGAGAAATTATTATTCGAAGAGAATAAGGGGTTCAGACTGAGAGAAGCCAGGTTGTTAGTTTTAAAGGTAGAGCCTGTGTGTCAAATGGCTAGGGACTCAGGCGAGCTATCTTGGAGGAAGCTCACAGTTCAGCTTATGCTATGCACCCTGGTAGTACTAAGATGTATCGAACTCTTAAAGAGTGTTATTGGTGGCCAAGGATGAAGAGAGAGATAGCAGAATTTATGGCCAGATACCTTCCTTGTCGACAAATTAAGGCAGAGCATCAGAAACTAGCAGGTATATTACAATCTTTGCCTATTCCAGAATTGAAATGGGAGCATGTAACATTGGATTTTGTAGTTGGGTTACCTAGTACATCGAAGGGTCACGATGCTATTTGGGTTATAGTGGATAGATTGATGAAGTCTGCACATTTTCTGCTTGTCCACACAATTACTCATTGGAGAGATTGACAAAGCTGTATATCGATTAGATTGTGAAGCTACACGGGGTGCTAGTTTCTATAATATCAGATAAGGATCCAAGATTTACCTTATGATTCTGGCTAAAATTCGAGTAATCTTTAGGGACTAAACTGAAGTTTAATACTGCCTTCCACCCCCATACTGATGGTCAATCAGAGAGGACCATTCAGACACTAGAGGACATACTGAGAGGATGTGTGATGAAATTCCAAGGGAGTTGGGACCGACACTTGCCTTTAATAGAATTTGCTTATAACAATAGTTATCAGACAAGCATCGGTATGCCACCATATGAGGCACTTTATGGGAGGAAATGCAGGACACCTCTATGCTAGGATGAGGTTGGTACAACCAAAATCGAAGGAGCCGAATTGATAGAAGTCACCACTCAGAAGATAAAAGTCATTCAAGAGAAGATAAAAGTCGCCCAAGATCGTCAAAAGAGTTATACGGATAATAGGAGATGACTGTTAGAGTTTGCAGTTGGTGATAGGGTTTTTCTGCGGATACCACCATGGAAAGGTATCATTAGATTTCAGAGTCGAGGGAAGCTAAACCCTCGGTATATTGGACCTTTTCGTATCCTAGAGCGTGTTAGGACAGTGGAGTATCAGTTGGAATTGCCACCGGACCTGGATAGGATCCATAATGTATTCCATGTCTCTATGCTTAAAAATTACTTACAGGATCCATCTCATGTTTTGGAGATACCTTCAGTAGAACTGAGAGAAGACCTGAGTTTTAAGGTGAAACCAGTTCAGATTTTGGATCGACAGACCAAGAGATTATGTAGCAAGGAGGTACCTACAGTTAAAGTCCTTTGAAAGAGCGATAAGGTTGAGGAGATGACATGGGAGCTTGAGGATACTATGAGATGTCAGTACCCCCATTTATTTTTTTTCCTCGACATAGAAGTTTCGAGGACGAAACTCTTTTGAGGAAGGGAGGACTTGTAACACCGAACTTTCTGAGCACTTTGTGTTGCTCTGTATTTGGAGATACTACTGTATAATGATATATACATAGTTGTATATGAGTTCAAAGATGTATTTGAATCCTTTTGGTATGTATGCTAGTGATATATAATGTTATATGCCCTTAAATGAACTTAGAGTTCATCGGTATGCAAAATCTTGGAGATTTCTGACATATAAGCTTTTAAATGTGTAAAACCGAGTCCATTGGATTAATATGACCATGGTGGTTGAATTAAATATGCTTGGGTGAGAGTAGTTCTGGGATGGCTTACCTCCTGGGAAGACCTCGGGAAAAGCAAAACTGTGGGGGCTTGGCTGGGCCAAGGTGCCAAAGCGGACAATATCTGTAAGCGGGTGATCTAGGATGTTACACATAATGGAAGTAAAGGCAAGACAATATCCTATAGGGATTATACTAAACCTTCATTTATGGGGATAGAATCTAGCATTACTAGGCCCTAAGATTGAATGCTAATAACTTTGAGATCGAGCCTAACATGATTCAGAAGGTCTAACAATTTGTGCAATTTAATGGCTTACTGAATAAGAATTCCAATGCACACATTACTAACTTTTTGAAGATTTGTTATAATTTCAATATTAATGGAGCTTTAGAGGATGCTATTCAGCTAATGTTATTCCATTTACATTGAGGGATAAAGCTAAATCATGGTAGAAATATTGGCCTCTTGAACCTATTGCCACTTGGACTGGCCTTATTAGAAAGTTTTTAACTATGTATTTTCCTTTAGTATGAATTAAAAAACTCAAAAATGACATCTTTTCATTTAAAAAAAAAATAGAGGATGATATGTTATATAATACTTGAGAGATATAGAAGGAGTTACTAAGAAAGTGCGCAAATTATGGACTTAATTTGGCATTATAGATGCAAATATTTTATAATAGATTGAACTATCCATCTAAGCAACTAATTGATGCATCTTTGGGTGAGACTTTCAACTTTGAAACTCTTGAGGAATTATAAGAGCTGATAGAGAATACAGTTATGATTAACTACTAGTTCAGAAAATTGAAGCTAAAGTTATAATTAGTTAGTATTCATAATGTTAATATGGTGACACCATTAGAGTATATATTGAAAGCTCTACGCAAAAAGATCAATAATATAAGTTTGGTAGCTCAATAACATAAGAAATGAATAGTGGAATTTGTGGTGGATATCATAACCATGAATGTTAGGCATCTAATAATATAGGACAACGTCCAAGTAGGTTGATTTTGTAGGAAAATAGCCTCAAAATAATCCTTATAATGGTACTTACATTCTAAGGTGGAGAAACCATCCTAAATTTTTTATAAAATAATCAAGCTCCACCTATATTTCAGTAACAATAATAATTTAAAAAAAAAAGTCAAATCTTAAGGAGCACGTGGAAAAATCCATTACTGCATTTAAGGCTCACTTCTAGAATACTAAAGCGACTATATGAAATCATCAAGCCTTTATCTGAAACTTGAAAAACTAGATTGGAAAACTTTCTAAGCTTGTCTTTAAAAGGAAATCAGGTACTTTTCTTAGCAAAACTAAGCCAAATTCGAGAGAGAAAGTGAATAAAGTGACTTTAAAAAGCCAAAGGAGCTCAAAGTTGAAGAGCAAGAGAAAAAAGGATAACAAAAAATAGAAACAGAAAGAGGAGGAGACAAAGAAGAAAATGGTCAAAGAGTACAAATAAAAAATTCCATACTTAGGTATACCTAAGAAAGATATAAAGGAAGAGCAATTTAGCAAGTTTTAAAAGCTTTTTTTTAAAATACATATTAGCATTTCTCTGTTGAAGCTCTTTCTCATATCAAAATGTCAAGTTCTTAAAGGATCTCCTTTTTAATAAGAAGAAACTTTTGGAGTTTTCAATTCTTTCTTTAAGTGAGGAGTTCTTTGTCATCTTATAACTACCTAAGAAAACCAATGATTTAGGGAGTTTTACTATTTTTTGAAATTTTAGTAGTTTTTTTAGTTGAGAAAGCAACAATGAACTTAAGAGCTAGTATTAATTTGATGCCATATGGCATCTGAGAAATTAGGGTTAGGCGAACCTAAACCTACTAAGATAAGAATTCAATTGGATGATAGATTAATTAAATTTC
The DNA here is from genome assembly GCA_027478365.1 of Erythroxylum rufum. Taxonomy (NCBI): domain Eukaryota; kingdom Viridiplantae; phylum Streptophyta; class Magnoliopsida; order Malpighiales; family Erythroxylaceae; genus Erythroxylum; species Erythroxylum rufum. The sequence goes on along the minus strand of JANIHZ010000208.1, from coordinate 26,673,954 downwards.
CTTGGGGAATTATAGAAGATTTTTTACTTAAGGAATATAAGATCATCTTCTTTATTGATTTTGTGACTATGGGTATGGTGAATGAAGTTGAGGTTCTTTTAATCTTAGGAAAACCTCTCTTAGCTACTATTAAATTTATGATAGATATGTATAATAGAAAATTAATCCTAAGGGTACGGGATGAGGAAGTAGGTCTTAATATATCTAAATCCATGAGATATCCCCTTGACAAAGATGATACTTATTTCTTTATAGATTTGATTGATGTTAAAATTTATCACATTATGCAAGAAATAATCACGTACGGTGTAGTAAAGAGTTATATCATGTAGGAGAAAAGGAGGAGATATTTGACCCTATTATATTTGAGCATGTGGCATATTTAGAGGCTATTGAGCCTATGATTTGTAATTAAGTAAGAAGTCTAGCTAAAAGAATCATCAAGAAGTGGTTATTGAGAGGAGTTTTTATTTCAATTTTTTATTTCAATTTAGTATCTTCAAAGATCTTAGTTTTTTTTGTGTTTTCTCATAATGTTGATTTTTTCACATGTTTTATGATAAAAGTAGTTTAGTGTCACGAAAGCAAGTTTTTTTTTAATGTTCTCTCACTGATTAGATAGTGATACTCACCGATAGTTTGTACATCTCAAAATATAGTTATAGAGCCTTTCATTATTAGGGGAGTACTAATTATACTAATTTCCTCCTTCTTCCTTAACTTCTAATTTTTCATTATTCTTGCATGTTATGTACATTGAGGATAATGTATAACTCAAGTGTGGGAGAGAGAATTAATTTGTTATACTTATTAATTTTGTTATAATTCATTTAATAGGGAACAATTTTAAGAAAAAATTAACTTTGAAAGAATATTGATTAAGACATTTCATTATAAGTTTAGTTGTTTTTTTATTTATTTGTTTAGAAAATTAGTTATAAAAAATGATGATTAAGTTAATTTTAATTTACTTCATTAACTTTTATAATGGATACTTGATTTACATTATGATACTTTTTGTATAATTTATACATACAATTGAGTTAGAAGTCAATTCTTTCTAAGGATTTTTAGTATGTCACTAACAAATGTGTATAAATAAGTGATCATAAAATAAATTGATGAAGTAAATCACTTGTGTATTCTATATATCTTACGTGATTTCTATATTAACAAGTGATTTACTTCAGTTGGTATCAGAGCCTTGTTTCTAAGAAACACTGTCACAAAGTAAGGACAAAGATCCATGGCTGAATCACATGTTTTTATAGCTGAAGGTGCCTCAGTCACAAGACCTCCTGCATTCAATGGTGAAGACTATCATTATTGGAAGGACAGGATACGGCTCTTCATAGAATCCACACATATTGATCTTTGGAATATTATTGAGAATGGTCCATATACACCAACAGACAACGAAGGGAATAATATCTCTTGTGACCAATGGACGATTGATCAGAAAGCTCGCTTTCAGTTAAACTCAAACGTCAAGTTCTTTTTAAGTTGTGCCCTAAGCAGAAGTGAATATGATAAGGTTCATGGATGCGAACCTGCAAAAGAAATGTGGGACACACTAGCTATTGCACATGAAGGCACAAATCAGTTGAAAGAATCCAAGATTAGTATTCTTGTTCATTAGTACGAGCTATACAAGATGAAAGATGATGAGACTATCAAACAGATGTTCGGACAATTCCAAACAATTATTAATGGACTTAAAGCTCTGGGGAGAATCTACGATAGTCAAGATCACGTCAGAAAGATTCTCAGAAGTCTTTCAAAAAAATGGTGACCCAAAGTAACAGCAATACAAGAAGCCAAAGACTTAAGTAAGATGAAGCTAGATGAATTGCTTAGTTCACTGAAAATTGTAGAGCTTGATGCAGAAGATAAACCTAGAAGAGATAAATCTATCGCATTAAAGGCTGGTCAGAAGAATCAGAAGATTCAGAAAAATAGGAGCACATCTTCAAAAGCATTAAAGATTGAAGAAATCAAGAAGGATGATGATAGTGAATATGATCAAGATTCAAGTGAAGATGATGATGAACTATCCTTCATTTCAAGAAAGATTAGAAGGATGTGAAAAAAGAAATCAAAGGGAAATAAAGACTTTTCTTTTTAAGAAGAATAGCAAAGACGATTCAAAGAATGAGAAAAGTTCTATTGTCTGTTATAGGTGTAATAAACCAGGACATTACAAGTCAAAATGCCCGTTGCTCAAAAGAAAACAGAAGAAAAGTAAAGAAAACAAAAAGAGCATGATGGCAACTTAGAAAGATCTAGATTCAACTGAATCTGAATCTAACTCAGAAACATCAGAACAAGCAAACATATGCTTGGTAGTTGAGACGGAATGCGAAGATGAGGTAATTTCTAACTTTAATGATCTTCAGGGTCCGTATTTAGAATTGTTAGAAGATTCATATGCTATCTTAAAACAATATAGGATATTGAAAAAGAAATTTGTTGAAAGTTTGAATAACACAGAACTTTTAAAAAAAGAAAACTTCTACCTTAAGAAACAAGTAGATGATATAAAAAAGAAAGTAACTACAGATAGATCTGAGGAAATTAATCAACTGAAACAACGGATTAAAAGTCTCTCAACAGATTTATCAACATTTACTGAAAGTACAAAAAGGATGAATGTTATGATTGGAAAATAGAGACATACAAATGATAAGAGTGGTTTAGGTTTTGATAATAGTAATGTTCGTCACAATAAAAGTCTTGTTCCTTATAGAAGGAAGAAGAAACAATATTCCTATTATTCGATGAAAACTGTAAAGCTAACCCCAAAGGACCCAAGAAAATATAGGTACCTAAGAAAGATATAATTTATACTGCAGATCTCTCTTATTGGAAAAAGCAACCAACACCAATGGTACTTGGACAGTGGCTGCTCGCGACATATGACGGGAAGAAGGTCTATGTTCCTAGACCTCCAACATAAGCAAGGAGGATCAATAACTTTTGGAGACAACCAGCAGGGCAAAATAGTTGGAATTGGCAAAATTGGTAAAGATTCTTTTTCGTATATTGATAATGTTCTGCTAGTTGAAGGCTTAAAGCGTAATATAATTAGTGTAAGTTAGTTATGTGATTTTGGTTTTGAAGTATCCTTTAATCAAAATTCTTGTGTATTCAAAAACAAGGACAGTTCCATATTCTTTTCTGCCAAAAGATGAAATAATCTCTATAAAATTAACTTAGATGATTTGAAAAGTCAAAATATTTCATGTCTTATATCAACAGATGAGGAAAAACTGATTTGGCACAAAAAGCTAGGTCATGTTAGTTTTAAACATATTTCCAAGTTAGTTAGACATGATTTGGT
>JANIHZ010000208.1:26219698-26246764 GCA_027478365.1 Erythroxylum rufum | reverse complement strand
AATGACTAGGAACATTTTAGGAATAATACATAAATGCAATATGAACCTCATAATTATAATCTCATTATAATTTCATTTGCAATTTACAATTATCCCATAGGCTTTATCATATACATTTAAACATGTACAAGATAAATAATGCCTTCAAAAAATTGTCATTAAACAATAACCAAAGCGATTGGCTGTAGGGAATAAACCAACACTCCCTCCGGTGGAAACAAAGGAGAAAAGATTTATACTCTATTGCAAACTTGAGAGAGCATCCGGTACTATGTTTACTTACATTTGCCATCTGGAGCAAGAAAGCACTGGAAAGAGTTAAGCTGGATCTCATATAAGCTTGAAACAACTTACTTGCTGCATAGGTTCTTAATTAATGGCCTTATAGGACTTAGCAGAGAAAGTTCCATTCTTTCCTGGCTTCCAGATGATACCATATTGTTTTGCGGGATCAGGTTGATATGCAGGTAAATTAGCTGAAAGCTCCAAGGATCATTGAGTTGTGTTAGCTAGCCAAGTCTAGGAATTGCCCATAATAAGAGCTTGGATTGTCTAAATTTGTACAAGGGACCTATATCCAGCCAGTTATCATACCAAAACCAAAAACAAGTATCTTCACTATTTCCAATTTGGTGTTTGTGATGATATTCACGTTTTCTCCATCAATCTACACTCAGATACAATAAACAACAAAAATACATGAAGAATCGAAGATGAAAAGAAGAAGTGTCTAAAGCTATTGAAGAGGAAAATAGAGATAAACTCGCGAATGTTCTCATTAGTCAGAAACAAAAGACTAAGCTTAAAGCACATACTCATGAGACACACGTGAGAAGACCAAGTTAGAAGCACCATGGTCAAAACATTATTGTATCAACATATCAGAAGCTAAGTAATACATAGAGTATTATGCATTAATGAAACATGTGAGGGGCACATGTCATCCTGAATATAAAGACTCCATCATGATCAAATGCTTCAGACTCCTATAAATAAGACATACTTCAAGGCTTCAGACACAATACTTTTTCTCATTACATTATAATCAAAAATTCAAAGAGTGTAAGAATTAGAGTGAAAAAGTTTCAAGTGTGCTTATCTGTGGGTACTAGGAGAGTTCATAAACTCTTTACAAGTGTTTTAGGAAAACGTTCCATCTCTGTAAACTTTCTCTTCTTCTTGATACTAGTGGAACCACTATAGTGAGATCCTTGAATGTAGATAGCATTAAAGCTATCAAACCAAGTAAAATCTTTGTGTTCTTTAGTTTTCTGCAACCTTTAATACCTGCAAAATACAATATTAATTATCAGTCTTTAAGGAGTAAGGCAACAGTTCAACACAAATAACCTAACAGTGTTTAACGGAGAGATGAATGTTATCCTCAAATTCAAGATTTTCCCCAATATATAAGAGGTATTGGCTTTACATTGAGCTTTCTAAATGCTACCACCCTTGAGGAAATAATGGTGAAGCCATTTTACCTATAAGCACTGTCCTTGTTTATAAACATGTTGATGAAGTTTTTTCTTTAATAATTAACTTCAAAATATCTCCAACGTCTTTCTAAATAATTTCGTCAACTTACCTTTCATAATTCCTATATCATAGCCAAGGAAGTCCTTGAGTGTTTGAAGTTTGATTACAATTCTGTGAAACCTTTTTTCTCTCAACTTCTTTCATCACTGCCGATATGGTTAGTTCATCAAATTTATACTCGAATTTGTAGAATAAAAATGCGAACAGTTCAGAAGTCTTTTATGGTTTTTGGTGAAGTTCAGGAATTTTTTCAACTCCAACCTTATATCTTATAAAAAGTCTAAACCCCAACAGATCTTTTTGATGGTATTCTCGTAGATTATGGAATTTTGACTTAGCTTGACTACAAAATGACTATCCTCATGTTTCCATTGGGTCATAAATGCAAAAGCAATGGTTAGATTTGATTGATCTTTCACCTCTATGCTTCTTCTTTTTTTGAAAAATAAAGAGTTTCATTAGCTAATCTCGAACTTGGGTAATATATTATAATGGAAAGACATAATTAAACCATACAATAGACCATTTTGCTAGTAAAACCATTGGAAATCAGCCTAGGATCTCAGTTGTTACAATTCACAGTTTCCCTTCCATGAAAATTCAGTGAATGCCTTTTGTGTGAAGTATTCCATTACAGGCATTGCAGGTTATATCTTGCTCTCACGGATAAGCTGGGCTCTTCATAAACTTTATAAGCTTTTAAGATTTCTCCAATCTAGCTTATGGTATTATGAGCTCTACATGTTTTTCCAACAAAATTCCTTTGAATTGAAAGAAGTTCTAAACAAAACACACTCCTTACCTAACCTTTTGGTTATATCATTGGTTGATATCAAAATATCCCTCCATTCTGTCTGCCCATAGTAGGTATTCGATAGGTGGTGCATCCTAGACTAGATGGTGATTAAATTTAGCATTGGTAAAAAGATGGGGGAATAGTTTCAGGATCTGACTTACAAAGTATGCACAAGTGATCTATGGTGTCATAGAGCCTATCTTTGGTCTTTAATCTCTACTTTCTAGCAAGCTTACTTATGAAAGAAGCTTTAGGTATCAAAGTTTTCTTCCACACTATAACATACCACAACTATGCTTCTAATTGATGCTCTTTTGATCTCGTGCGTATTTTTTCTCCTTTAGAAAATGTTTTATTTTCAAATTTCTATGAGTTTACATGTCCTAAAGTTTAATATATTATTAGAAATATGTTAATAATTTTTTGAATATTGGACAACAATTAATTACGATTTTAATAAATTTATAATTAAGCGAATCTAATTTGATTCAATTAAAGATAATAAAGTAGCCTGATAGAGGATTGGGTTTAATGGGTTGAAATCTGGCAAAGAAAATTGACCCTAATTAGTTTGGGCTAGACATCCATTAGGCATGTGATGGAGAGGCCTAATATGGTTACTATATATAGTTGCTAAGGTCTCCGATTGTTTGTTTAAGTAAGTCGTCAACGTTTGGATTTTTTGACACATTAAAGGTTCACACGTTAAGAAAGGCAGAAAAAGATGTTAACAACATCTAGTTGATCAACTTTCATAAAGGTGGTTGAGAAAGTTCAAAGGTTTTGGTGCTAAAAAGCTTGTTCAAATAATGGAAAGCGAAACATGTATTTTTCATGTTTTCTTCATTTATTCACTTTCATGTTTGATGCTCGGTGTGTAACTAAGGCTCGTCTTACGCATTACACGTGGTATCACAACGTTATATGATTGTTTGAATTTAAACAAAGTTTTTCAATTTTTCTCCATAAGGAAATTGGAGAAACCAATCCATTTTTGCATTTTAAATTGCTTATTGTTGTGTAAATTAAAGTTGAACGAGCTTAGCAATAAAAAATAGGTTGAAAATGAGTTTCGAAGGGTAAAAAACACACCTGAAAGTCACCAAAATTTGCCTCCTTTTGACTACAGGAGAGAGAAAGCTCAAGGGGGCTTATTAAAAGGAAAAATCATATTGGTAGGTAGGCTTTGGGTAAGACATTTAGTTAGGCTAAATGCATGTAGTGTGGTTAGAAAGCTCAAGGGGCCTTATTAAAAGGAAAAATCATATCAATCGGTAGGCTATTTGACTAATGTAGTTTGTAAAACAAATAATGACTCTATCATTTTTATGTTAATATATGTGATAAAAATGTGGTCTCAAATAGAAAATCAAAGCAAAGTTAGGATGTACATATCATGAAGGTCACACATGAACAAAAGACATTAATATGGATGTGTCAATCTAAAAAGGCTTAAAATTTCACTATCTTGTGTCTACCCACTAGTCACTACTCTTTTAAAAATAATGTATATTGACCAATCACAAGAGTAAAAGTACATGCTTAAGTTGTGATAAATTTTTCTACTTAATTCGACTTTCTAATTATGACTATATAGTCTTAAAAATAATAGAAAAGGGAAAATATTTGTTTGTTTGATTGATTTTTTTAAATTTAATTTTAAAAACATAAGAAGCAAACAACTTAAACACTCATGATAAACAAACTCAAAACACTCATGATAACTAAGATCCCCACTTCCATGCTTAAAAATTACGTTGGCCTTAATGTGACTTTAAATGTAAGAAATAGAGCATCCAACAAAACAACAAATGTGGAAATGTAAATGAAATGAAACAAACTTCCCTTAGGTTACCTCCCAAGCATCATTTTTGTTTATTGTCGTTGGCTCGAAACCATGTTTTTCTTATCATGTTACAAAAATTTGATCTCTAGGGATCATAGCTTTGGCATTTTCCATTTGACCTTCTTTAGGGTAAGGCTCTTCTATATGCTTCTATGTTGCTTCGTGATGGTTTAATATATAAAAAAAAGCAGAGAAGACATTAGGTGTAGCAAACTAAAACCCAAGCCAATAGGCTTTACCCCATACACCCAGACCTAGACCTCCTCTAAACTACTCCTAAACGAAGCAACATTAGAAAAAAGAACAGAAGAAAGAAAACGTGGCGGCGCTGGCCAAGTAAACCGATCTGCCTACAATAAAGATACTGTTGCTAGAGAATGAGCGGCTCTATTAGCAGTTCGAGGCGTCCATAGGAAGGACAGCTGCTGGAAGTGAGTCTTAAACTCCTGGCAGTCAAAAAGCACTAAACGAACTTCAGAGAAATTAGAGGAGCTAGAATTGAGACCCTCAATAACCTCTAAATAATCTGATTCTAACAAAACATTGTCCAAATTACGCTGTTTAAGCCATATTAAAGCCTCTCTAATCGACAAGGCTTCAGCAGGTGTGGCATTGGTACAAGATGGAAAGTGGCATGAAAACCCCATCATAAAGGTGCCATGGTGGTTACGAAGGATAGCCCTAAAGCCTGACTGGTGTCGTCTTTTATCAACCAAGGCATCAACATTGCATTTTACCCAATTAATTGGAGGTTTTTGCCACCCTATAGGAACGTTGGGCGTATTGGGAGCAACCTGCACTTGCCTAAACGTAAGTTTCGCCGCTTTCCAGTTGCGTATGTAATCATCTGCAAAAGCCACAATAGAGTAAGGAGAAGTATCCTGTTGTTGCCAACAAAACAGATTCCGATGAAACTACAAACTTTAGCAAATGTTAAAGGCTCTACCTCGAAGCTCCACACTATCTACACGAAGCCAATGAGCAATACAGTCTTTAATGATATCACTATGTAAGACAATACCTGAGGACGTCCATGCATGGCGAGTATGAGGGCACGTGATCAGTACATGGTCGATGGTCTCTAAAGCTCCACATCGTGAACATGCAGGGTCCAAGTTAACCCCATGCGCAAAAATGCACTGTTTACAAGGAACAAAATCACGTAAAGTATGCTAAGTAAAATCTTTAACCTTGGGGGGAAGATGAGCACCACAAATGCCACTCCACGGACCCACCACCTCATAGTTTTGAGCCTCCGACACTAGGGATATAGCAACCCTATACCCAGACTTCACACTATAAACCCCATTCCTAGTATGATGCCAGCAAAAAGTATTTTTCGGCTGGGAGGGAGAAATGGGGATTTGGAAAACTTGTGATGCTTTTTGAGGAGCTAAGATACCATTTACCAAAGAAGGATCCCAATTCAAAGTAATAGGGTCGATCAACTCACTCACCTTCATATCAGACATACCCTGTAGCGGACTTGAGAGCATGTAGAAATTAAAGTCATTAAGAAGACAAGGATCTTTAAACACCCCAATCGAAGATCCATCGCCTACATGCCATCGAACACCCTTTTTTAGGATACTTTTAGCTGAGAATATGCTTTTCCAAATGAGACTGGGGTTTCTTCCTTCGCTAGCATGAAGAAAGTCCAAAGTCGGAAAATACCTGGCCCTGAAAACCTGGCTTACTAAAGAATCAGGATATGTTAGAAACTGCCATCCTTGCATACCCAACATCGCGAGATTAAAATACTTCAAATCCCGAAAGCCCATGCCACCTAATTTCTTAGGAACACACAACCATTCCCATTTCCTCTAATGGATCTTAGCACGATCACCCAAAGAAGAGCCCCACCAAAAGGAATTCGTCATCTTTTGTAATTCATCGTATATACTCAAAGGGAGCCTGAAAACACTCATACCGTAAGTATGAAGGGCTTGGGCAATTGTTTTCAACAGAATTTCCTTACCTAGTCTGGAAAGAAGCTTGTTCTTCCAGCTAGTAATTCTTTTACATAAACGGTCCTTCAGAAAGGCAAAAACCTGCTTTTTATTCCTCCCAATCAGCGAGGGTAAAACAAGGTAACGACCGTGATCAATAGGGTTAAAAACCCCCAGAATATTAGTGATAGCATGCCTAACATCTTGCTTCGTATTAGAACTGAACATGATACCCGACTTCTGAAGATTGATTGCTTGACCCGACGCCTCTTCATAGGTAGATAGAATATTCTTGAGCTGACCACACTCACTGGGAGAAGCTCGGAAGAAGAAGAAGCTATCATCTGCAATGAAAAGGTGAGAGATGGTTGGGCCCCCCCTCACAGATGCGCACATCATGAATACCACCACGCAACTTCGCTTTATGCAATAGGGCTGAGAGGCCTTCCGCACACAAAATAAAAAGATACAGGGAAAGAGGATCCCCTTGTCGTAGCCCCCTATTCGGACTAATAGGCCCCATACTGTTGCCATTAAGCGCCACAGAATACCTCACAATAGTCACACAAAGGTTAATCCATCCAACCCATTTAGCATCAAACCGAAGCAAAATAAACTCCAAATAACTCCAATCCACCCTATCATAGGCCTTGCTAATATCGATTTTAAACGCAACATCCCCACTTGACCCACAAATTTCATTCTTCATATAATGAATCAATTTAAACGCAACCATAATATTATCCGAAATTAATCGACCCGGAATAAACGCCGATTGCATGGGAGAGATAAGTCTGGGTAAAATGGACTTAAGCCTGTTAGCAAGGACCTTCGCGATAATCTTATAAAGCATATTACACAAAGTAATAGGCCTCAGATCCGACATACTGCTCACATTCTCCTTTTTCGGAAGAAGGACAATAGTAGCATTATTTAATCCCATAGGAAAATCGCAATTATAAAGCCACTCACAACTTTGAGTAAAAATATCGCCACCAATAATATCCCAACACTTTTGGAAAAAGGCCGGATTCATGCCATCAGGACTAGGAGCTTTATCAGGGTGTATATCAAAAACAACTTTCTTAAACTCTGCCTGGGTAAAAGGAGCTAGAAGTTGAGCATTATCACGATCACTCACCACAGATTGAATACAAGAAAAATCATCAAAGTTGTGACTTCCAATAGGCGCGACAAACAGGTTCAAAAAATATTCCAACACAATGGCAGCCATAGCATCATAGTCCGAGCATAAATTGCCAGAATCATCCTCCAAAGCAGAGATGTGATTAATTTGCCTACGTTTCAAAGCTGGAGTATGAAAAAATTTTCTATTCACGTTACCATGATTTAACTAGAAAATTTAGATCGTTGTTTCCAATAAATAGCCTCTTGGGCCAACAAATTGGACAGTTCAGATTTAAGAGTTATCAAAGTTGGATCAGCCACATTTGTAATAGGTAATAAGCCCATCTATTTTTTAACGTCCTCAATCCGACGCATAGTCGAGGAGCCTAGTGACTTATTCCATTCAGTATATGATTCACTACAGGCAACAATTTTCGCCAAAGCACTGGAATTAACACAACTCGTCCATGCCCAGATACAACTTCCATAAACCCAGCTTTGGTTATCCACTTATTCTCAAATTTAAATATACTAAGCTTCTTCCCAAGAATGCCAATATTCGCATAGAGCTTTATGGGATTATGGTCCGAATAAGAAGTGATGAGGCTGAACAGCTTATGGTAGGTGAAGTGGTCGACCCAGGCAGTTGAAAAAAAAGCTCTGTCCAGGCGTTCTATAACAAAAGCATTCGAAACCCGACCACGCTCCCAAGTAAAACCAAAACCAGTGAGAGGAACTTCGATTAAATTACAATCCGCAATACAATCCCGAAACCCATCAAAGAGAGCTCTAGGATACTCATGACCACCGAATTTCTTAGAAGCAGACATTAGGTTATTAAAGTCCCCCATACAAACCCATATAAGAGAAGAAAGCCGAGACAAAGATCGCAGGAGCGCCCAGCTGGAGCGCTTTCTGTGCCTTTATGGAAATCCATAAAACCCACTAAATCGCCATTTAAATTTGTCGAATGAGACAATCTCAACATCAATATGGTTACTAGAATAACCCAAAACAGAAACATCTTTATTAGAATGCCAAAGGAGGGCGAGGCCTCCACTGCGACCTGTCCGGTCTACGCAAAAGCAACAATCAAATTTTAATCTAATACGAACATCCTCCATTCTAGCAGAGGAAACAAGAGTCTCACAAAGAAAAAGGAAAGAAGGTCGATGCTGTTGGACAATGTCCTGTAACGCCGTGACTGCACGAGGGTTGCCCAAGCCTCGGCAGTTCCACACAATGCAATTCATGATGAGCAACGGGTCTCATGGAAGAGACTAGCCGATTGAGTTGTAACTGGAGCTGCATCACTGTTTGAAGAGGATGAAGGACCACCCTCTGTGTCCCTTTCGTTATGTTTCAGTATGGTTGACGACGAATGTGAATGCTTTTTCGAATCATCAACATCCATGACAGATACTTCCTTATCAGTACTATGTTCGACCAAATGGTGGGCCGGTTCGTAGAGTCTGGCTCGAGCCCCGAAGAGTCCATACCATAAGGCCTATATGCTAGCGAAAAGATAAATTGCCGAGGATAATAGTCATAACTATTATAAATCTTCATCTTCGACCCGCCTGCCTTATCCCCTGTTTGAAATCCTTGATTCACGGAGCGAAATCCGGTGTCCCTTGAGTGGAAGGATCTCATCAAAATTGATTTGGGCGATTGCGATTTTGAGCCCGAATCTCTGAGCAGATATCCTCCTTCCATCCTTGTTGAAGCTTCGCTGCCGGTAACTCCGTAAGCTTTAGGCAGTTAGTGTCACTATGTCCAATAATACCACAGAGGTAGCGGAGAAGAGGTACCCGTTCATAACTGAAAGAAGCTTCAAAATGATTGCCCCCTTCCTTTATGATTTTCTTGGTTCGCATAAGGGGTTCTGTGATATCCAACCGAACTTGAATCCACATATAGTTTATCATAGAGTTCCTCCTGGGGCTCGAATCATAATCCAAAAACTTACCCATTAGATTCCCAAGGTTTCGAGCTAGTATTTCCGAAGCAAAGCCAGGAGGAAGATCATGTACTCTGACCCAGAAATCTGTGGAATGAAATTCAATATCTTCTAGGTTCTTACCTTCTCGTAAGTGATGAATTAACAGAAGGCAATTGTTAAAGCTCCAAGGGCCACCAGCAACCATCTTTCTCAAATCGACCTCATGAAAAAATTGGAAGAGATATAGTCCATTCCCTCCCATCGGTTTGATACACGCACCTTTAATCGACTGCCAAAGGTTCAGCAATGTCCTCTTTATAGCTTCGAAATTGACCATTCTTCCACCTATAAAATGACCCACCAGGCTTAACTTATAGTCGATATCCAATCCTCCCACATCAGAAGCTGGAACCACCAACTCCTCATTCTCCTTGTCGTTAAAGGACAGCCGATTGAAATCCGGCGCCATCGCCACCAAAACCCACAGAGAAAACTCTAAAAATAACCGAGTAGAAACACAACACTTAACTAGCAAGATGAGGCATGCACTAGGGCATGACGATCCTAGCACTCGAGAGAAAACGAGGCAGACTGCACTTATTGACTTTTTAAAATTTATATGTCTTCTCTGTTTTTAAACTCTTAATCTTTACTGCACCATAGGGAGAAACATTAGTAATCACAAAAGGATTAACCTAATAAGGATGAAATTTATATGAACACATTTTATATTTAGCCCAATAAAGAAGAACTTTTTAGCCAATGATAAAGCTTTTTTGCGAGACATAAAAAATTTGGTCTTCTCTTTAGTTGAAAAATTTTCATGTTTGTTTGTATGGTTTGTATGGTTCCAGTCATCATCTTCCAGTATTGAAGGGTCAATCACATTAATTGAAAAAACAGAATGGTCATTTTAGGGGTGCTTATTAACATAAAAATATTAAAATGAGTAACTTGCCTCTCAAATTCCCTCGTAAAGGCACCTTTACGAATATCTATCTTAGTTTGGGCCATATTAAGAAATGTTGTCGCTAGTAAGATGAGTATTGGATTATAGAAAGTTTTATCATTCATATTATTCACATAAAAATCAACAAGAAATATTAGTTCATTTACTGACACCAACTTATCCTCAATCACTCTATTTGGGTAAGCATTATTACGATCAACCTATTATATGATAATACTAGTTTCTTTTAATGGCCTTAAATTTAAAGAAGCATACATGGAGCGAAGCATATCATTAATTGATGTTTCTAAATCTAACATGACCTGTTTAATCTTAGTGTTACCATTTTTTCAAAGAATATTAAACATGCTTAGGTTTTTACACTTAGGAAGTACTTTCTTTTTAAAGATCGCAAAAATAGTTTCACTCATCATAATCATTTTATTACCTCTTAGCTTTCACCGGTTCGTACACAATTCTTTAAGGAATTTTGTATACCACGGTACTTGCTTGATCACATTTAACAGTGAGATATTCACCTCAACCTTCCAAAAGGTCTCCCAGATCTTTTTATCCCTATCCTCCTTCTTTAACTTTGCTAACTTTCTAGGGAAAGGTGGAGGATTAATCTTTACAGTAATTATGAATTCATCATTTACTTTTGAAGTAGAAGACATATCCTTTTCTTCTTCAAGTTCCTCTCGATTTCTGTAGAAGACATATCCTTTTCTTCTTCAAGTTCCTCTCGATTTCTTCTTCACTAGCCATTCTTTGCATAATCCTTTCAAGATCCTAAAGCTTCCTAACACTCCTTAAGATGATTGCAATAACATTATTTATATTTAACTTGGGTTGTGATGGTAGTTTTCCTCCTCTGTAGGCTTTTAGATGATTGATAGCCACTACCATCTGGCTCATCTAGTTCTAAAAATTATGAATGTTATAAGTCATTTGCTGAAATTTAGATTTGGTCTCCTACTAAAACTATTGCACATTCTATTGAAATTGCAAAGTGATAGTTGCAAGAGAATTAACTATGTCTTTTAAAGATGTACCTGGATTAGAGAAAGAGGCTTATGGCCTTGTTTGAAATTGATGTGCTCCTTGTGACCTATTTGGGAAGTAATTCTTCTTCTTATTCCCTCCATAACTCAGGTTGGAATGATCCCTCCAACTTAGGTTATAAGTTTGGGAATATGAGTTGTATTGGTTAGGAAAATTCTCTCCCATAACATTGACATATTCCATACTTCCCTCTTGTAAGGTTAGGCATTAATCAGTCCAATGGCTTGTATTTACACATATTTCATATGTCTTTACTTATGCCTATTTGACAACAGTTTGTCTAACAAAAGACATTAGCTTATCTAAACGATGTTCAATAGATGAAGTATTTACTAATTTACCTAGTGAACATCGTTGTGGTTGCCAAATTGTTGGGTGTTTACAGTCATGCGCTTAATTAACGTTCTTCGATGGGAGTGTTTTCACATAGTGACTCACCATTTGCTGCATCGACCAAGCTTCTTTTCATAGGTAACAATCCTTTGTAGAAGTATGGATGAGGAGTTGTTTTGATATGTTATGATGGGGAAAGCTGGCACACAACTTCTTGAAGCTCTCTTAATACTCATAAAAGAACTCTTTATTGTATTGCTTTATCCTGTGTATCTCTTTTCTCATGCTAGCGGTCTTCGATGCTAGAAAATATATCTCCAAAAATAGCTTCTTCATTTTAGTCCATGTGTTCATGCTCCCTACGGGCAAATTAAATAGCCAATCTTTTGCTGCTTCTTTCAGTGAGAATAGGAAAGCCCTTAATATGATCTGCTCGTCTGTCACCTCTGAAGGTTTCATACTCAAACATACCACATTAAGTTCTTTGAGCTGCTTGTGTGCGTCCTCACCTGTAAGTGTATGAAATTTAGGCCATAGATGGATTATTCCAGACTTAAGTTCAAAAGTGCCATGTTCAACAAAATTAGGACAAGTAATGCATAACAGTCTATAAGTTAAGTCTAGTGCAATGAACTCTGTAAATGTTCTCAAATTGGCCATTGTTTCTTTAAAGTTCTTGTTGTACTTCTGGAGTTGTTTCAGTTTCCCTTTGCAACCTTTTTAGCATCCTTTCGATCTCTAGATCAAATTGAATAAGTTCTTTATAGGGAGATCTTGTCACTGCTGTACACCAACACCAGCAAAGATGAAAAGATTATTATAAACAAATTTATATACAAAAAAATGATTGAAATCAAATGCAAAAACTAAAGTACCACACTCCCCGAAGGATATGGAAGGAGTTTTGGTTAGATGCAATTAAGAAAATAAAGTAAAATTTAACTATTGAAAGCAATTTAAATCAAATAGTGAGAAAATGATAAATTTGATGAATGAGTTTGATATCCGATTCTTGGTTCAATCTTAGCGTACATATAAATAAGAAAAATTAATTGCGTGCACATAAATAAGCAAAATTAATTGTCTTGTTGTTCTTATAACTTTCTTAGAAACTATTAATTGCATGTTAACTATAAGCCTTGTTAACCCCGATTTTTCCTAAGAATGTGTTTAATCAAAATAAACTCTTTAATTAAAATTAACTACCAAACAATCTAGAATCAGCTGTCTAGATTTAGTAAGGCAATTGAATTACGAGTTAGGAAAATAGAATAATCTAGGCAACAACCACACAAACTTGGTTCATTTAACCTATGCTGTATTATCACTAATGATTTATCACCATTAGTTTACCATGAATGAATAAAAAATACAACTATTACGTATTGTATTATATATTCTGGAAATGGGTTCATATATAAATAATCTATTGAGAACAAGAATACTAATCATTCATACATGAATACTTAAAAGATTTAGCTAAGAATATCATAAACAATTTCTAGAGAGAGAGAATCAACAATACAAGATGTAACTACACCCAAATGTGTTCTTCAGCTTTGATTTCCACTACGAACTAGAAGAAAGAAGGCTATTTCTCCATGGATCTCAAAGATGTAAGAGTTCTTCCCCCTATCGTGTTCCAAAAATGATTCATCCTATGTTTGGCTACTCAAATGTTTATTTATAGTAAAAATTAGGTTTCTGGATGTATCCAACCGTTCATCACAAAAGTGCCATATTCGAATTTATACAAAACAATGTAAGTATATACACGACTGTCTATCTTGCAAGTCATGTTGAATTCTTTATTTTCTTGCATTTTCTTGTCCCATCTTCACGCTAATCCATCTCCTTCTTGTTCCACAAAGACAAATGAGTTTGAACATCAAGAGGATGACTCAAAGAATGTGCTTTTAACCCATTTTAGTTCTTGTTCTTCCAACTTGTACCTAATCCCAATTATGAACTAAATAAGTATCTTTAGCATTTCATAACATTAATCACTAAGTGTTAAGGAATAAACATATAATCAATTAAGCACACATCAAGTCCTTTTTTTTAAGTAGATAACTACTTATCATTTATGTGCTAAACAATCTTCATATTTATAGGTCTTCTCATCTAGTACTCCTTAAGCAAATTTCCAGGGATATTAAGAAAATTCTTAGGAACTTTATATAGACAGGTGAATTATAAAATAATTCTTATGCAAAGATTGATTAAAAGGATGTTTTTCTTCCAAAGAATGAAGGAGGTTTGAATAATCTTTCTAATCAATTAATAAATAAAATGATGCTTATAAAGAGATTATAGAGAATTCTTTCTAATAAAATAATCTCTATTGGTTAAATGGTTATATGAGCACTATCTATAGGATAAGAACTTTTGGAATTTGAAACCTAGTTATGACTCTTTGTGGATAGTGCTTTAACTTCTTAAACTAAGGGATAATTTGTAGAGTGAAATCAAAGTTGAGATACGATATAGAGAAAATACTTAGTTATCATTTGATAATTAGAGTGTTTTAGTGCATTTATACATCCTTAACTATTAAGATTTGAGTCTTTGATCCTTTCAAAAGACCAAACTTAAGGTACTGATCAATGTTAATGAGTGGTGCTACAAATTCTAGAAGTAGCACTCCCACCTTAAGAAGCCTCCCTTCCTACAATCCCAATTCAAGTAGAGATGATAAAGCCACTTAGAAGATGCACTCTTTTGAGAAATTTACAAATAGCTTTTGTAAAGTTATACTTTGACTTCATCCTCCTAAGATTATTTGGTTTTGACTAGTTTGGTCTAAATATATTCCTCCAAAAGTCGCTTTTATTTTTGGTTAGCAGTGAAGAACAAGCTTCGTATTATGGATAGGATCAAGGGACCCTTAATCCAACTTGCAAGCTTTGTTATGAGGAATCTGAAACTTCAATCATCGCATATTTAATTGCTCTTTTGTAAGTGCATTTATACATCCTTAACTATCAAGATTTGAGTCTTTGATTCTTTCAAAAGACCAAACTTAAGGTACTGATCAATGTTAAAGAGTGGTGCTACAATTCTAGAAGTAGCACTCCCAACTTAAGAAGCCTCCCTTCCTACAATCCCAATTCAAGTAGAGATGATAGAGCCACTTAGAAGAGGCAATCTTTTGAGAAATTTACAAATAGCTTTTGTAAAGATATAATTTGACTTCATCCTCCTAAAATTATTTGGTTTTGACTAGTTTGGTCTAAATATATTCCTCCAAAGGTCGCTTTTATTTTTGGTTTGCATTGAAGAACAAGCTTCGCATTATGGATAGGATTAAGGGACCCTTAATCTAACTTGCAAGCTTTGTTATGAGGAATCTGAAACTTCAATCATCGCATTTTTAATTGCTCTTTTGTAAGTGCCCTTTGGCTATGCATTTAACTGCTATGCAACCATTACTACATTGAAACAAAATGGGAAAGAGTTGTTGACCCTCTCTCTACATATGATCATACCTTCTTTTAGATGGCTTGTGGTTGCATCATTTGTTCAATTTTGTGGGAAAAATTCCTCAAGAATTCATGAATAAATGTTAAGGAGCATATGAAGCAATTTAGAGAAACATTGTATAAATAAGGGAACTGATATTGATCAAAGGCAAAGGGCTTAACATGTCCTTTAGAATTAGTAATAAATGGAATATTTAAAGCTATCTGAATCATTTTATTGTATTATTCACCTTACATAGTCCTTGTACCCCTCTTTAGGCTTTTGGTTTTTAGTTGGTTACTAATGTTTGAACTTTTCAATTGGTTACTAATGCTTGAGCTTTTCAAGTTCTAGAAAATCCATTTGTATGTTGCTTACGTTTTAGGTCTTATTGTGGTCATTAGGCCTTCAACTCTTGTGAGACTAAAGTTTCTACCTTTAAAAATATATTAATTATTCAAATTCCAAGAGTAGTTATTAGGTTTTTATTTAACTTGTTCCAATTATATGATTAGAATTAAGAATAAATTGGCAAACATCTTAGAATATGAAGAACATGAGTTATGGTAATGATTAATAATTTCAAACTTCCTACATATATTAGCTAAATAATTATTACATCTCTTTATAGTACTTATCATTAACAATTACATAATGTATATAATGTTTATAAGTTAGAAAAATTTACTATCTATAATATAACTTGTTTTCAAGAAATCAAATGTGATTAAATCATGGTCCAACAATTTTTTTTACAATTTTTTGACCAAATCTCTTTAATTGAATAGATTAAAAAAATAAAGGGCTAAAACATACATGATTCGAAATGATATAAAACTTTTCTTAACTATTAACCACATATTGTTGAAGTGTTCAACCTCTAATAATACCCACAAAGTAGATAAAAAGAACAAAAACAAATTTGAGAGAAAAAGATAAAAGTGCTAGCTTCCTTTTGTGATTTTTCTATTAATAGGAAAAGCCTATGGTTTCTTTCCAATTAAAACTAAACTTCTAGTTATAATTAAAGACTAACTATAACTCTAACTATAATTACAAATTAATTTTAATAAAATCAAATATATTATAATTGATTTTTAAAGTTTCTTAAACTTCATAATTAAGTAAAACTTTATTTAATTTAATTTTTCTTTTAAAATGCTCTTTGTGTGACATATTAGGTTATTAATATGTTAGTGATGATTATAATTTTAATTCATAAATTGAGTTAGATAAATTATTTTAACTTACCTAATTAAATAATTTATAATCATAAATTAAAATTAATATCTACCAATATGTCATAACTTCTCAAGTATTAAAAATGTCAAAGTAGTTTGACTTAACCTATCTACATATAATTATATGCATAATTTAATATTTTCTTTATCCAGTGTTCCAATTTAACATAGACCATGGAATTAATGTCTACTCTATCTAAATCTAATCACTCTTATTCTTAGTAAATAGTAATTAATTTATAGGTTGATATTCAAAAATACCTTTTTAGACCTCAATTTACTCTAGTTAGATAATTCCTTAAATCACCACTAATTAATAATAGTAAAACATTATACTTAATTATGACGACGTATTTAAGTATCTCTATATAATTAATACCAGATAAGATAGTTCATTTAAGGTATGCCATACTTGTTTGAGGAGTATGAATTATTTAAAAATTAAGGTAATGATCAACAAATCGCTAATTAAAGATCTTCTCTAATTGGATGTTCCAGGTATCATTGCTAGTCTTAAAAGGATAGCTATAAGGGAGTGAATCATAACTTTTAAAGTTCAAATCTAATCAAAATTACTTGTTATATGTCATATTGTAAATATATGTTAAGACTATAGTTATGGCTAGAGTCAAACTTATAGTTTAGCCTTTTTAATTATGTGTAGTTATGTTTTACCTAATATAAATAGGAAAAGTGAGAGACCGGTGTTCACATATTCCATAAATTCTAAACACTACAATTCTATATGGTACCAGAGTGTGTTCGATCCTAATCTAATCCTTGATGGTCTCTCCTCTTATTGTGCTTCCTATTAGCAACTGTTAGAATATATTTTATATATTCTTTGTTTGGTTTTGGCATTTTTAAATTGGACATATAAAAGATGAAGTTTGTGTTTTATTAGAAGTCCATGTAGTTATTGCCTCCTTATTTGATTTTAAAAAGGAATACATGTGATAAGGATGAAATGCTAGTTTCGGTGGAACTTAAATTCTTGAAGATTACCCATACATGTGTGTATCTTCTTATTATGGAATGTGTCCAGCTATACATTAATGTGAAAAATTTGGCAACAAGGTTGGACTGAATCTTTGAGAATCCAAGTTTGACTAGGATTCTTAGAAAATCTAGTATTTTGTGTGCTTGATGGTGTGCTTGGTAGATAACGTGATTTTGGGCAGGCAATGTGTGTGCTGGTTGTGTAATTTTTGGAGTTATCGTGAAAGGTAAAAAGTGGTCTTTGTGGCTGTGCATATGCGTTGATCTTTTGGTGAAAAATTGTAAAAACCTAGCTGTTGTGTTGTTTGGTTTTCATCTTTTGATTAAGTTGGTTTTGTGGGGCTTTTGGAGCAGTATTGTCACACTTTTATTATCTCCAACAAGCAGTCCAAAGGTTATGCACAGTTGCTGATTTTGTTGGGTTCTAAATTGATGTCTGCAGCACTATGAAGTCTTCGTCACATATGAGTACACATACAATTGGTGCTGCGACTTGGTTATTTTGGTGAAAAATTTCAGATCACAGATGAGTACACATACAATTGGTGCTGCGACTTGGTTATTTTGGTGAAAATTTTCAGATCTGAAATTGTTGCATTCTTGTTTTAATCGTCTTTATTTTTACGCAGAAATAGTTAGGAAAATCCTCTGACGAGGTTAACATGAGTCGGTCGTGTTATTGGGCCTGAAGATCTTTCATGGTTAGTTAGATTGTGGGTCGGTTACATAGATTGGGTCTTAAGGGGTAGATAAATCTTGTGTACTTTTTGTGAACTACAATGAAAGAATTTAATCTGGGTGAGGGCCCCGCAGACGTAGGCAAAGTGTGCCGAACTGCGTTACCAAACGTTGGCGTCTTTAGTATTTTGCTTTTGTGATTATTGTTTTACTTGTGCGGAAAAATTAATTTTGGATAGTCTGCGAATTTATTGACACTTTAGTTATTTCAATCACCAAGACTAGAAGTTTTAGCTTTGTTTTCTTTTTCTTCCTACTTGAGTTGGTAAAGGGCAGGTTTCATATGCCTTAACAGTTGCAAGGTCTTTTGCTCGGTCTAAGCTCAGGTTATCGGTCAATGGCCAGCTAACTTCTTCTGCCACTCTTCTAGTAATCAAGTTCTTCCTAATCTAATTGGTTGTTTTAAAGCACAAAGACTGGTCGTAATTAGAATAAGTGGTGCAAGTAAACATTGAACATACCTTCGGGTAGTCTTGTTTACTGTGGCCTTAGATGTTTACAGCCTCTCAACTATATTGTCCCATTAATTAGTGGTGCATTGGAGGTTACACAGATGACGCATGTGCTGCAAATAAGTTATGTATAACAAAATTAAAAAACAAGTGGCTGAGGGGTTTTATATCCTATTAATAGAGTGGGCAATTAAGGTAATATTCACAATTTCGCTAAGTCTTTCCTTAGTGTTCACTCTTCTTCTTATGTCTAACGAAATTATAAATAAGGTCTGAAGAATATTGTTGGTGCCCTATACTAAGTAACTCCATGGAAGTGATTCTAAGGGAGGCTTTAAAGTGTCATAGGAAGAGCTATTAGTGAATTGTTTTGAGCTATGTTTGGTCCACCAACAAGACTTTTCAACTTCTTGGTCTGGTGGGTAGTTTGGCATGAAACTTATGACAAAAGATAATCATCCTAATCTATTTTGCCAAATCCCGATCATTTTATCAATGATAATACTAACTCAAGCATTATGAGGAATGTTGTTTCCCATGTTGTATAGATTGTCTGTAAGGAGAGAAAGGCCTAAGGTAGGCCAATTTAGTACCAAAATATAAGACCATGGGAAACGAAAACTATTCGCCCCACACAAGGCTTGATCATTCTTGATTCTAGTTTTGATGCTTCCTCTCACCTAGTCCCTCAATGCAAGGATCTATTTTAAGGTCTAAGAAGTCTTGTTCTTGCTTTTATATTCCAAATGCACTGACCTTTGAGGAAAGTTAAATTGATCCACTTAATTCTTGCTTTTATATTCCAAATGCATTGACCTTTGAGGAAAGTTAAATTGATCCACTTAATCCAAACACATTCCTGGTTAATAACTAAATTCCAAATTCTTTTATCGAGCAACACTTTATTGAATACCTTGATAGAATCCACTTTCTAATCTAGTGGAGCAAAAATCATATCGTTTTACCTTAAACCTAAAAGATTTATCTCCCTGTTCATTCCAAAAAAAAAATGCAATATTTTATCTATTGTTTTAATCATTTTTCTAGGCAAGTGGAGGTGTGAAAACTAATAAACACGTAAGCTATTAAGGATAGCAATGAAGAGTTAAGTTTTCCCTATATAGTGGAGGAATTTGTTTTGCCAATTGGATAATATTTTGTCCAAAAGGTGGAAAAGTGGTTGGCAATCCCCATAAATTAACTTTTTGTGATGTTAGGATCTTAAAGCTTATTATGGAAGAGATTTGCTTACCTATCATTGTAGAATTTGGTGAGAGATAGAAGCAACTCTTAGTGGAATTAATGAAGAGACCTTATATGATCTTGAATTCTGATAGTGATTTAGCTAAAAGCTTGACTGATCCTTAAGCACAAACTAAGAGCAGATCATTTTTAAAGGAGAAGTTTGAAAATATAAGGCTTTCACATTTTTATGGAATTAGAAGTGAGCATTCTTTTTTATATTGATTGCAAAGAGTCTTATCGAAGATTCTATGCATATGGTGAAGAGATAAGGGTAGGGGATCTCTTTGTCTCAAACCTTGGTTTAGTATCCTGCTTATTTATAAGAATGCTATAAGTAGGCATTGAAGTGCATTACTCAATCCATTGAACTAAATAATCATGCAACCGTCATGCTCTGACAATCTTAAGAATGAATCCCTAGTTAATTTTGTCAAACAGCTTGTGTATGTCAATCTTCATTATCCCTTTTCTCTTATAATTGTTTTTTAATAAGTCTTTGGCTACTAGGATGTTTTCTTCCATGTATATTCCTAGAACAAAATCACTTTTGAAGGGAATTTTGGTGTCCTTAGATAAGGTTCAATCTTATAGCAATAATCTTTAAAATTTTATGGACTACATTATAAGAAGAAATAAGGTTAATCTCACTAAACGAATAGTTATTGGGGATTTTGGAGATTAGGAATATGTGTGTTAATTCATCTCTTGAACCAATTTCCCCTTTTGAAAAAAATTCCAAAACTACTTTTATAAGACGTTAACTTATGATGGTTTAGGTTCTTTAAAAGAGTAAGGCAATGAAACTGTCTAGGCATATGACTTTATATAGATGAAAATGATACCTTTAATTTCTAGCCTAGAGATTAGTTCTATGAGTTTCATAGCTTAATCTTTAGTGATTAGTAAGGGGAATAAGTACTTCAATGCTAGATGGGAGCACTCGACTTGTTCTGATGAGCCTAATAAGTTCGAAGTATTCTAATTTATTATTTTTGGTGATTATTTCACCATCAATATTTTTTACTATAAATATTTTGTTTATATTCCTCCTTGCTAAAAGGAAGTTGTAGAAGAATGTAGAGCTTCTATCTCTAACCATAGGTTTTTAGACTTTTTCTTGGTTAATGAGGTTTGGATATTAAGAAGTCTTATGCAATTTTACAATGCCTCCTTCTCCTTCCTATTCAAAGAATCATCTCTAAGACTCCAATAGAGCTATTCATATAAGTTGATTAAAAGATCATGGGCCTCTAGCTTAGAGTTTTTAGTGGTACTTAGCTTCCTCTTGTTTAATTTCGTAAGCTCTTCGTTTATTATCTTTAATTTTGTCATGCATCTAAACTTTACAAATCCACTACTTCGTTGAACCCTTACTTAGGAAATAGTTTTTGAACCTAAGGGGAGCATTCCTCTTAAGGGAGTTATTATAAAGGTCAATCTCCATAGGGTAATGGTTTGAGCATAGATGAAAATTAAAGAATGCATATTTTTTGTGGGAAGAGAGCTAGAAACCATTAACTAGGCCTCTATTAATTTTTTTTCCCTTTAGATTACAATTCCCTTATTGATTATTAGACTAAGGGAAGAACTAAACTATGAATTTTAGGTCAAAGTAGCCAAGCTTAGTGATGCATTTTCTAAATTCCTCATTATAAAGGCTCATTTTTATAACTTATCCATCAACCTCTTGACTAATTAAAGTAAAATTAAAGTCTTCTATAATTATTCATAGAATGGTAGAAGTAGGTTGAAAATTGATTAAACATTACCATAATTTCTTCACTTGATAATCTAAGTTTTTTAAATTAAAGAAATTTATTAAAGAAAATGAAAATCTGAAAGTGTACAAAAGAGACCTCAAGGGGATACCCTTATAATAATTCTTAAAATCCACTAAAACCCTTTACAAAACAACAAAGTTCATAGAGGTTCTTAAATATTAGACTCTCCAGGAAGAAGCCAGGTTTGGATAGCAGTTTCTAGCTATATCCTTTAACAAAATTAGCTCCCCAGTGTCATGAACCAACTTAGATATTATCCCATCCAAAGTAATGACTTTGCTCTTAAACCTTCTAAATTGCTTGCACATAAGTCCCCACAACAACTAAATATGCTTCAAAAGTAATTTTGGTAAATTAGAATGATTTAATAGCCATTGGATTGTCATAGAGAATGAGTTTCTTGTACAGGTCCATAGGCTCAACCTTTTCACCACATTCCAAACACTAGTTGCATAGCCACATTCAAAGAATAACTAGTCTCAAGTTTCCTCATTTTCTAAACATAAAGGATAGGTTTTACTTAAAGACAGATAGTTTAATCTGTCTGTAGTTTAATATGTCTGCTAATCAGTTTTTAATTATCAACCATAATAAGAAAGAGGTTTTAGGTAATAAGAACTTACTCCATACAATTTTATGCCAAGCTACTCCAAGGTTTCTACTTCTAATCAATTCCCTTGAGACCTTTCTAGTTAAGAGGTTAATAAGTTTCGCTTTCCAAATGAAACTATTTAGTGAAGAGGTGTAGCCTTGTTTGAAGTCTAGCATCTCTCCAAAAAGTTGCCAATCACTTTGAACTATTAATTAGTTAACCTTATCCTCCAGGAAGTAATGTTACATAGTAGCATGTGTTCCAGGAAGATGGAGAAGCTATCTATGTCTAGTTTAATTATCAAACCACATAAAAGTTGTTTCCATATTTCCAATCTTGCATACCACATCTAGTTTTATCCAATCACTTAGTTGAAGCAATTGACAAATGAAACCAAAAGAAAGAGGAGCTATTTTCAATAGCATAGATACTCTTGCCTTTAAGAAAATAAGTATGTAACTAGTTCATCCATAAGGAATTTTTGTCCTCCATAATCCACCATTGTCTTCTTAGAGTTAAAGCATGATTTGTTGTTTTGATTACATCGACACCTAAACCTTCTTGTTCTTTAGGAGTATAGATATAAACCTATTTGACTTTTGTAACTCTCCTCCCCCACTAGAATGACTCCATGGAAATTTCCTCATCATTCTCTCCAATGACTTGATAAGGCTTTTGGATAAAAACGTGTGAGAACACTAATATATATGGAGAGAGCATAATGTCAATTTAATTAGCTGAAGTTTACCAGCACATTAAACACAAGATAATATCAACTTTCAACTAAAATTGAAACTAACTTATGAGTTGCCTTTTATGCAACACTTCTTTAACGTCGATAGCTCAATGTATCCTACACGTTTAATGTCATCCTGGATCTATAATCAATAGCTTGCTTCCACCCTTTTCTCCATAAAACAGTTCTATAGCCTATAAACAAGCCACCTATTGTAAGATAATAACAAGGGCAAAACTTATCAAATTAATAAATCCAATTTTAAGAAATAATGCTTTTTTAAATGACAAATTGTTAATAAAAGAGGGAATAACAAAACTCCCTCAATCGTTGATTGGCTTAAGCAGCTTGTCTTGGAAGAATTGGAAACCCTCCATACTTAAGGTCACCAGCAACACCTTGTTAGTAGTTTCCTTACTTGGTTCCTCCACCAGTTCTTCTTCAACCTCCTTTGTCCTCTCTTCTTCATCTTTTTCTTAAACAAAGGCTTCTAGCTCATCTTCTTCTACTCCCCTACTTTCTCTTATTGGATGGAGGTTTCTTTGTCTTCTTCTTCAAAAAGCTCTTCTTGTGAAGTTACTCCAATCTTAAAGTCAACTCTTGCCTTTACTTCTCTCTAGAATTTGCTTCGCTTAGCTTTCATGTCAATAAGGAGTTCCATTAATTTATATGTAATACTTGCTTCCTCTTTCTCTTCTTCTTCTGAGAGCTCATCTTTACTATTTAGGGTGATTGCCATTCCAAATTTGTTAGGATCTATTTCATTAGGACTAGGTAAGCTCCATAGTTGTTTGTTGGAAAATATCTCTACTAGCTGATCGATTTGATACACCATGTTCTGTATACGAGCCTCTCTTTCCTGATGCCGTATGATTGATTCTTGAATAAACTCAGTCATCACATCTTTCAAAGCAATAGTTACCTCCTCACCTTCTTGAAGTACATCTTCATTCATGAAATCGACTGTTGTCTCTTCTTCACTTTAAGATGGTTGGAAGCTCAAATTATACTCATCATATGTAGGTAAATAATTTCTCTCATCGAATTCATGTTGACTTGCTACTCTCTCGATAAGGCATTCCATTAATCGATCTGTAATACCTTGTTTTTCTTATAAAAGCTCTTTTTAAATTGTCCCCCCATTTATGAAGCTAACCCTTGTCTTTTCTTCACTCTCAAATTTGTGTCAAACAAATTTCATTTTAGTAAGGATCTCCATTAATTTATGTTCCAGAGTTGGCTTATTAACTAGAGGTGCTTGGTGTTATATGTATTCAGTTGAAGCATGATTATTCCATCTATAGGAATAAGAATTGTTTCATTTTGAATTGTTATTATTCATTTATACTACAACATGAAGTTGATAGCACATGTTTGGTCTCCCATATAGTGATGTCATAGTTTGCGAAGACATATTCTAGCTCCCATAAAAATATTGTCCCCTCCATCTTTCCATTGTAGACTATGGATATGACAATGAATCGTAATTCCTACAATAAACCATAAATTTAAGATCAAGTAGAGAAATTCAAAAGTAAAAATAAAATAAAATAAAAATGACTAGAGTAATAGCATTCAGGCTTTCCTAATATCAGTCCCCAACAATGACACCAAAACTTTGCAAAACAAATGCACATAACTTTAAGAGGAAAAACTAATCACGAATAACTTTGCAAAACAAAATTTATTTCCTCCTTGATGCTTTTATTATTTATTATTTTTTTATTTTTTATGTAAAAATTGAAAGAAGTTACAATCAATAATGGAATTCATTGATAAGAGATAAAATGACATTCCATAAATTATACCCAACCTATATATATGCACATCCTCACACTTATATTTTTGTGCATTAACAATCACCAACAATCAACAAATGCTCTACTAGCTTTAAGGCTTGGGTAGGACATTTGGTTAAGTTTAATGCATGTAATGTGGTTAACACAAAAAAAAGGCAAATAAAGCTCGGGGGGCCTTAACAAAGGAAAAATTCATATTAATAGATAGGCTATTTTGCTAATATAACTTGTCAAACAAAGAATGTCTATATCATTTTCATGTTAATGCAAGTGATTAAAATGTGGTCATAAATAGAAAATCAAAGAAAAATTAGGTTGTACATATTATGAAGGTCATACATAAATAAAAGACAATAAGGCTGATATAGATGTTTCAATCTATAAAGGCTCAAAGTCTCACTGGCTTGCATCTACTACTAGTCACTATTCTTTTAATGATAATGTATATTGACTAATCACAAGAGTAAAAGTACATGATCAAGTTTCCATGAATTTTTGTAGTCAATTCACTCTTTAAATATGACTATATAGTCTTAAAAGCAATAGAAAAAGAGAAAATATTTGTTTGTTTGTTTGATTTTAAAACACCTAAAAAACACACACAAGTAACAAATAAGCTTAAAACGTGCATGAAAACTAAGATCCCCACCCCCATACTTAATGTAACATCAAAAGTAAGAAATGAAGGATTTAACTTAAACAAAAAATGTGATAAAGGGGGTTTGGTTTGATGCAATTAAGAAAACAAAATAAAATTGAACATATGAAGCAAATCAAATTTAACAGCATAAAAGTGAGAAAATTGATGAATGATTTCGAAATCTGGTTCTTAGATCAATGTTTGCTTAGACACAAATAAACATATGTCATTTCATTATTGTTTTCACACCTCTCTTAGAACTATTGATCGTTGATTGGACTATTTCGTGATAGTTAATATTGTAATAAATCGTAAGTGCATGATGTAGCTATAGCTAGTACTGACAAGTATGGGTTAATCCCACAAAGACTATGAATGCTAACAATTACCCTTCCCCTATTATCTAGCCTACATATTGATTTTAGATTTTAATAAAAAGAAAATAAAAACTAAACAATTAAAGAAATAAGAAACAATAATGAATGCAAAGATGAAAGGGTGCTTGTTTTTCAATTGTTATTTTATCATAAACCTTTAGTATGCCATAGCTTTTGGGATATTTTTGGATAACATGAAAAAAGATGAGAGCTTGTTATAAGGATGATTGATGTATTGAATTGATACATGCTTGAGGACAAGTATGAGTCCGATATAAGGGAATTTGATAAGATATTATTTGGTTATATTAATTAAAATTATTTTTTGTTTTTGCTATATTTTGGTGCTTAAATATAAAAATTAATGTTTGTTTTGTTTTAGGAGATGACAACTGAAGATTGCATCAAATTGGAACATTATTGGTCAAAATCACAAATTTTGGAAAAAATAGACAAATTACTACAGTAGATAAGGCGATATCGCACCTAATGCCAAATTCACTTCAAGGGCTGGAATTCAGTTTGAAAACTTGTTTCCATCTCTATTTTTTATTGATCTCGATTTGTTTTAGATAGGAGTCTTTGCAAGATAGAAGTAGATTAGGTTTTCAGTAGGACAACAAGAGGATAACACATCTACCACCTTCTTTAATATTACCTTTTCATTTCTTTTTTGTTTTCTCTTAATCTTTCATCTTTTCTTATATTTTTGGTGTTAGAAATAAGACCATATGTTGCTAAACCCAAATATTTTAATTCAAGGGGATCCAAAACTCTAGTTTTAACCTTGTGAGGTTTTGCTCTAAACTTATATTCATGTTTTAATCCAAATATTTCTTGTTATGTGTTCTTATACTTCATGAATGATTAATATTGATTAATCTAACAAATTAAGTTGATATTGATTATTTTACAACTATTCATGAATTTAGTGATATGTAATTGTCATGAAGGATTGATACAAGTAGCAAATGAGTTATTTATGAACTTACATATTTAACTTATGATAAACAAGACAACTAAGTTGAATAGTTGTAATTATCTTAATTATTTAATATAGGGTCTAGTCTTTTTCACTAAGCTAATTACTATCATTTAATTGATATAGAATGCTTTCATAACCAATCAATTGATGGTAAGTTTTAATTTGAATGTTAGGTTTGAATAAATCAATTTAAGAAAATTTGAGTTTGACTATTCTAATATGTTAGAGTAACTGTTTAAATTGTGAAGATTATTCTTTTAAAATCAATAATCAATATTATAATTAGATGGGATCTTTCCATTGAATTAGTATTAAGTACTCTTAAATTTATCACTTTGATATTCAGTTGATTTATTTTGATTTCTTGTTAATTTTATTAAATTAGTTAATTAATCATAAACTACCACTCTAATTGACTGAAAAGTAAGTATTAAATAAATAATAATATGTAAAAGTTTATTTATTAAAATAT
>JANIHZ010000208.1:25974576-25988535 GCA_027478365.1 Erythroxylum rufum | reverse complement strand
TTCATTCGTTCTTTGGCATTTGAATAAAATCAATTATTCCATTCTCTGTGGATCGACCCCATTTACCACTGTGCGCAGTTTATTTTCGTTTGGTGTTTGGGATTTATTTTTGGTGGATTCGACACCCATCACTAGTGTAAATTAAAGGCTTTTTATAAGCTACCGATATATAGTCTCGTGCTCATCCATGGAATCAAAATATCAAGAACTTGTAGCTTCAGTTAAAAAAATTCATTGGCTAGTAAGTTACATGTATCAATTAATGATATTCCCACTGTCTTATATAATAACTTAAGTGCCACATACTTGACTACTACTCCCATCTTTCACTCACTTTATTTATGAAAAAGTTGACATGAAAAATTTATGTGTGAAGTACATACCAATTGTTGATTCTCTCGTTAAACTGTTAGTAAATGATTGGTTTACTAAAGGCACAAGTTGACTATTGCCACTTTCCATGATCAAATTGTTGGAAGGTGATAAGAATTATCATTTATTTGATATTGAAAGTGTAAAAGATATGTGCTAATACTTCTCTAGCTAATTTATATAGTCCTTAAATTAATGAGAACTTATCAGTTTATTGTAACTAATTAACTGTTGTGCTTTATAAATAATTAATCCATTAATAACAAAAGAGGCCATTATTCATTAACATTGTTTCTTTTAATAGACACTCTAATTATGGACTTATTAAGTCAATAAAGGAAGTTAATTTTGATGGAGAAATGACCTTAAAATTGAGCTCTAACCTTGCTTATAATTAGAAGATAAGCTATTAGATCATATTCACTTCCAACTTTAGGTTTTAGAATAGTTCACTACTTCCATTCTGACTATTAAGCATGAAAATTCTAGTTTTTAAGCTTTGAGTCTCATTACCTCAGCATTGCTTATTGTTATCCTATCTTCGTTTCTTTATCCTATTACTAGTTTATAGTACTAATAGGACACCATGATCTGGTTTGTTTAATTTCCCTTTAAAGGGTACTAATACATTTTTTTTAACCTTTTGAAAAATAATACACTAAAATAATCCTAAATGTTAGGAAAAATAAATATTCTTATTTAATATTGCATCTAAGTAAAAATTGAGTCTTAATATCATAATTTGAAAAATAAGAGAAATTACAATAACATATATTTTTTAAAAAAGAAAATAGTTTTTAATATAAAATAAGCATGACTTATTTATATAAACAAAATTTTCCCAACAAAAAAGGAATCCCCTTTTACACTAAGGCTATGTTTGGTTGGGGGTTTATTAATAGAATAGAACAGAATGTAATATTATTCCATTGTTTGGGAGAAGGGTTTATAATGGAATGGGATGGAAAAGGAGAGTTTAATATTACATCCCATTTCATCCTAAACAATAAAAATGAGAAATCTCTGATTGGGGGATTTAGGATGGAATGTACTGATAAACAACTTTTCACTATATTACATTATAAACCTTTCTTCTAAACAACATTTCACTATATTGCATTATGAACCCTTCCATCTCTCCCAAACAACAATTTTATAATATTATATCCATATACATTCCATTCTATTATAAATCATTCCATTATATTCCATTCCATTAAAAACTTTATGTCCAAGCAAACAAAACCTAAAATGTGATTATAATATAATCAAAAGATTATTGATAAATATATGAAAAATTTTGAGTGAATAATTGATAGTTATTCATTTTTTAAATTAATCATTAAATTTAATAGAAAATGGATTCAATAAAATTTACAATTTTGAGGCAAGGATAAGTAATTCAAGTTCTCCTAGTTACAACATCTATAAGGAATTAAAAGTTCATCTATAAAATTCATCCTAGTCATAATAATTAAATAACTATAGAGACTATACGAGTTACTCAATTATATCTACAATAGCCAAGCTTATTTTAGTCTCTCTCGAGTTGTAATCACCAAGTCCTAAATCATAAACCCTAATTAAGTTGAGTTGTAGAACATGTAATCTCTCGATTAACAAAACAAACCACAACCTAATTAGTTCTGAAGCATTCCGATAAACAAAAGGGTCCTCACACGAGATCACTCCCTATATAATTATTGATTTGATTATTTGTGTGATCTATTAGATTGTTTAACTCTCATTAACCAACCTAATCATTTTGCATTTAGTTCACTCTCTCAATTTATTACTAAACCATGCAATTACAATAAATAATCACAACACCCAGTATCATTAACAACAAAAACAACTAGATTAATATTTAATCAAGTATAAATCCCTAAAAGAAGTTAGGACATCCTTAAACCAAAGTTCATCATCATCAATTCCATCCTATACATCAAATGAACGAAATAAAAGATAGAAAGAAGAAAAGATAACTAAGGAGGATCGGAGGTTAAAACAGTAGCAGAAGCTTCACCTTCTCTCTCTCCTTCTTCTCCGTTCTTTGATATCTGGTCTCAAACACTAACAAACACATCAACGAACCTCAAACACACAAAATTGAAGCTCAATAGCATACTCTAACCCACATAATACTCAAAACACAAATATCTAACTAATTAACACAATTCTAAACCTAAATATGCATGAATCAATTAATGAACAACTAAAAACATACTAAAATGCCTATCAAAACATCATGTAACCTACAACTATAAACATCCCCACACTTGAACTTTGCTTGTCCTTGAGCAAAAACAAAACAAACAAAACACGAACACACCAAACAACAACACACACATATGCAATAATGGTACAATGGCATTGAACCTCACAAAACAAATTTAATTACAATCTCATTCCTTCAAGTTATCCTAACTTATTAACTTATGAAATATGTGGCTATGCACTTTGTACTAAATATACATATTAATCAAGACCTTAATGTCAAATTCATTCACCCTATCACTTGCACACACACACAATGATAATTATTTAGTCAATTAAAATTGTAACTATCCCTAAGTATCTTGTCATGAAAATTCAAGTTATTCACAAAATCGGTAGGTTTTATTTATAAAACACTATATTTGTTAATTTTCATTGACATTGACCTAGCTTTTTGATGCGAAGGCAAACATTTGTGATGAATGTGTTGGGAAACTAGACTGGGATTCAATCCCAGTAGTAGTAGAATAATTATGAAACTTTTTCACAAATTGGTTTCCTAAAAACCAAGATCAATTTGATTCTATAAAATGATAAACACATAAATCATAGCAAAGCATAAATCATAATTTGTATCTTATTATGACGTTTGATCTTTATCTAGTCGTTTCGCTCAAACCATTTTTAAAACCGATCTATCTTAACCATCGTAGCCGCACAAATATCCAGCCTCGAATAGTATCCACATAATAGATTGAGAGAACTCTATAACACTTACAAAGAGGGTTAAGCAAGAAGTGATAGTTTCATTAGAATTTATAATAGGGTTTGGACATTTTAGTAATTTAATTGGAATTAAATTCTAATTTCAATTAAACTTTAATTAAAATTACAAATAATTCTAATTAAATACCAATTATGTCTAAATAAGATTCAATATCTTATATTGATCCTTATTTATTAAATATATCATATTTAATTATAAAATTTCTCAAACATTGCAATCATGCCCAACTAGATTAAATTAACTTTGCTCTCTTCAACCCATTCTATATGTGAGATCTATTAGATTCCCAAATATGTTAGCAGTGATTATAAATTATAATTATAATTCATAATAAACCCAGATCATTGTTATCCAAGAACCACCCTTATTATAGTCCTGTTATGACAGATAATTAAATCGTTGTAATAATGGATAGTATAGTGACTATAACAAAATCAATATTTGCCTCTTTCATGATATTCTCTCAAAATTTGCATATCTCTCTCTAGCTTCTCTCTTCTTCTTATTTGTTATTAGAGATGTCAAAAAAGACCCGACTCGGCCTGATTTTGGCCCGGGTTGATCGGGCCACTGGCCTGACCATGGTCGACCAGGCCAAGCCACGGGACAAGGTCGGGCCGACCATGGTCAGTATGGCCCATAGCCCTACCGTTACTTCCAAAACGACGTTTTGGAAGTTTTTGACTCATCCCGGCCCGTTGAGATCTCTATTTGTTATTCAACGGTAACGTATCAAATTACGAATTCGCTTAACAATTGTGATGTAAGAGGCAAAATGAAGGGTGCAGGGAATCATCATTTCTGATTTTGATCCACTGTCGAGAGTGGATGATGAGGTTGATAATGACATTGATCATGTTAGAAAAAATTTTGAAAACCAGACCACTGGATAAACGGAAACGAAGAATAATTTATTAGGACAACACCGTACCCAAAAACCTTGTGAAACAGATTTAGGACAATATGTGATCATTTCTGTATTGTCAGTGGCTTTGTATCTATAGTGTAGATAGGCTAAAACAGAACCAAAAAGTCTCAAGAAATTAATAGGCATCTTAAGTCGGCAAACCACACTGGTTGCAGCTTAAGATGGTCAACAATTGTCCTAAGCTTCTTTATAGTAAAGTTTTATATATTTCCTTCACTTTGCTTGCGGAATTCTCTCGTGGAAGCAGATCGATAAGCTTGAGTTAACCTGTACGTTTTGTCATCAGTGTACTTTCCCGTTCCTGATTTAATTTCTGGTAATGGAGGCAGGTTCTTGACATTTTTGCTTCCCTTAGAATGTCCTTTTCTCCTAGGATACATTTTCTGCTTATGAGATGCAACCGGAGAGGGGAAGCGATGTGGACTCTCTACCTGGTGATTCAACATTGATCCAGACGAGGAGCTGCTAGTATTGCTTCCAGGTTCTTGCCTCTGAATATATTGTTCAGTGGTCTTGTTTCTGTCCTGAGAAATGACATAGAACCGTAGCAGGCTGTTGTAATTGAACTTTACAACAATTAATAACGGACTTGCACAAGGGGAAGGATGGGCAATGACAATTGAGAGACAGTAAGTATATAAATTAAGAACTTGTCCATCTGGCCTTTTCCAATGAATGAGTTTTCTCCGTTTCTCCATGCGGTAATGCCACAGCATGCAAAAGGCTGACCGACCTTGCTACCTGAAAACGTGGTTAGTTCATCTTGGAACGATGTAGTTAAGGGTAATACCTCAGCATTAGAATGTCTGACTTCTTCATTTGTGTTTTTATCTAGTACGTCTCTTGTCCCATGCTCACGGTATGTTCGAGACCTCCCTCCCGATTTGGGACTCCTATTCCTGCAGGGTAACGCAATAGAGATCTTCAAAGGCTATGGAAATTCAGAGGTCTACAACTGCGAGGAAGTTCGGGTGTATTTATGAATATTCTTCAACTTTTGAAGGCTACAATGAAAACTTTTTTTATATATATTTACAATTAAAAATTTGACTAATAAATCCACTTTACCACACACCGTAAGTTTGATTTTAGTTTATTAAGAAAACAATTAGAATGAAGCATAAATGATGGCCTATCTAAATTTGCACATATAAATCCTTCAGTTAGCATTATGTACATGTGTACATATATCAAGTAGCCATCAATTCAACTTTTTTCTGAACAATAAGCAAATAAGTCTAATATAATGCCGATGGAAGATTACTGTAGTGATTCATAAGTCCTTATTTTCATAATAATTTTCTGCATAAGTTAATTTAGTTGATAAGAAACACAATTAGAATCTAACACAAAATGATAGTTTATCTCAATTTGTACACAAATTCTCCGGTTAGAACCATATCTATATCAACTATGACATCAGTTGAGGGTCATAAGTTATAAGCAATAAGTCTAATTTCTGACCCCAAAAGTTTTAATCGATGCTTTGTTTAACCTCTCTTAAATTTCTTCAACAAATCATTCAGCAAATGAAAGAAATTAAGCTTTTCTAGTTCCTCCACTCAAAAGCGTCTAGATTTTGAAAATTTTCCCGACATGCACTACATAGTGTCAAAATGTAAACAAGCCCCCTATCCCAATTTCTTGTCTTGTAGCTTATGTTGCACGAAGCTAATTAGGAGAAAGAGTCTCTTCCCAACTTAACTCATCAACAAGAAGGCATATAATATTCAGAAAACAGTAAGCATCAACATTCAGATTTTTACAACTGTATAGTAACGTGAGCATGATAGACAACAAATGGGTTGTCGAACTTTAGTCTCAAAAAGCTTACTTTCTTTGTTCACTGGCTAGTGTCAGCTCATCTTCCTCTTTCCATACTACAGGCAGATCTGATAAATTGCAGGCTAAAGGTTTTGTGTAAAAGAACTGCAACATAAATATCAACTCAGAAATATGTAGTCTTTGAACAGAATTCTTCCACATGTTCGACTTCACTTAACACTGTGTAAGTTCTTATAATTGACTGCAAATATTGCTGCAGGAGAATGAATACAACCATTTTTCTCAAAAGACTGATGGTGTTACAAATAAAACATATGTATGATTACAAGAGAGCACCATATTTCCCAAGATTTTCTATAAATGGATGTACGACTTGAAACGCACAGAATTTCCTATATACAGTTACAGTTCTTGGAAGCCACTAAACAAATTGACAACTGTAAGAGAAAAAGAAAACAAAAACTAAGATTTCATGGTAGTTTTATCTATTTTTGACACGGTATATATTTGTGTGCAGGAGAATTTATATCTCATACGGATCGATATTTCCCAAGAAAACAAAATTATTGCAACCCGAAAATTGAATATGAATCGATATCATAATAAGGCCTTCAATTTAAAACTTACGTCATCCTGGAGAGCTGATGCTGCAGAGCCACGACGTGTAGGATCCAGGGAAAGCAGTATGGTTAGCAGACCCAAAGAAGATTCAGGGAGCTGACTAAAAGCTTCAAAAAGACTAGGTTTGTATGTACGCGGCGGTCGGAAGGTGGTGGACAACTTGAGGTGTTTCCAGTAGTCCTCTGACGGTGTGCCGCATAATTTAAAAATTCGATGTAGCTGCTCAACCTGAAAGCATCGAACTTCAAAGTTTGAATAAAGAACGAGACACCATAGTTTGCTCACATTCGTAGGGACAAACTGAATAATCTGTATTACCTCTGTTCTACCTGGCATAAGTGGCTTGCTTGAAAACATCTCTGCCATGAGGCAGCCAGTACTCCAGAGATCAATTCCAACACCGTAGTCTGTAGCACCCAGTAGTAGCTCAGGAGCTCTATACCAAAGTGTCACGACTCGGCTTGTGAGAGGACGCTTGAGTTTGGGAGTAATGAAATTTGCTAGCCCAAAATCAGCAATCTTAAGCCTTCCATTTTTATCAATTAGTAGGTTTGATCCTTTAATATCTCTGTGCAGTATTCCCCTATCGTGGCAGTGCTGCAGACCTGAGAGCAGTTGATGCATGTAACACTTGACCTGCATCACCAGAGGTTATGAGCAAAGAAAGAGCGCAGAGGCCTAAAAATGATCGACTAAGAGCATCACTACCTGTGATTCAGTAAGCCTTAATTCGGGGTGGGAGATAATTGTTGCTAAATCTGTCCGCATAAAATCGAAAACAAGATAAAGACTATACTGCAACCTTGAAGTTGCCAGTCCTTCAAGCTTTACCACATTGGGGTGATCCAACCTTTGCAATATTATAATTTCTCGGGCCATAAATTTTATACTCTCAGGCTCTGATATTTCCAACCGCACCTTCTTCAAGGCCACAATTTTCCCTGTGGCCTTATCTCGAGCTTTATACACATTGCTGTAGGTACCTTGACCTATCTATAACCAAACTTAGACATTAGAATATTGTGCACTGATTTTATTATCCCATCCACAATCAAGGCAGTCTACACAAATTCTTGGAAAATAACAGGAAAGCTCAATCAAACTTTTCACTCTTTTAGCGATTTCTTCTGAACATGACATTCATTCACCTATACCTAGCTAATACTACTACTTGTCTTTACAAGGATTGATCAATATCTGATATATACTAAGTCGCAGCAAACAGACCTATGCAGAAACAAACATAAGGAATCTAGTGTTGACGTACGAAGATCATTCTTGTTTCTGACAGTACGAAAATAGCAAATTCTGTCTTATAAATTTCTTATCTGTCATTTTTAAAATTAGTATCTAATTGCTCGACATTTCTACTTTGAGCCTCAGTAAGGGAAAAGTGAATAAAAAACGAGACTATTACTTCCATGTTCCGACAAGACATGAACTTAAATAGATCTATCCATCATAATCAACAAAGACAGACACTAAGAGATATAATTCATACGAATTGAAAGTCACTCGCCTTATCAAGCTTGTCGTAATTTTCGGCACTCTTTGGAATCAAACCATCTAAAATCTTTTTAGGAACATTATCAACGAGCCACTTGGGCCACCCATCAACAACCTCCTCACTCCCAAAGTCCTTGAATCTTCGAGACTTTCTTTCACCACTTGGAGCACTATTACCACTACTAGATCTACTCGTGTATCTCCTTTCTCTGCAGTGGCCATCACTAACCGTCTTCCCGTCGCTCAGCGTCGTCTTCCTGCCACTGCCGCCGCTACTAAACCCATTAGTATATCTCTGGGAAGGAAGCTTTTTAGGGTTATTATGTTGCCTAGTAAAAGGGTAGCTCTGATGAGCAAGAACTTGTTCTTTTTCAAAGTATCCATTATCCATCTTCAGCTTCTCTAACGCTCTTGCAGGTGAATCAACTGGATGCTTTCCATGTGTACATCCCATGGCCTGGATGCCTCGCTACTAGTGGTACTTTTTCAGTGTGGTTTCGCAGACAAGAGATGGCATAACGAACAAAAGAGATAAAATGATGGGACTGGTAGAGAGTAATGAGGCGTGTAGTGGAGTTTGAGAGAGCAAAAAGGAGAAGGAGAGCTTGCCGGCCATGGGCGGCAGTTTTTGGAGTATAGTCGTATGGGGTGAGAAACTGAAGGGATGATATCATTTTCATGCAGTCGCGGAAATGCTTTGGACATCGTCATCCTCGCCAAACAAAATAATGATTTGGACGAGAAAAGAATGGTATTTTATCATTTCACGTTGGCTGTTAGAGCCATTTGGCGCCTGCTCACTAATTGCCTAACAGCTACAACATTCGTTTATTTTCGCCCTTTTGCAGGGTAGGGTTGTCAATAACCGGTACATGTCAAGCTCTCTCCTTTGTTCTTTGGATTAATCAGAACTAGGCATAGATGCAACCTATTTTAAAATGAAAACATTTCGTGGGAGGCCATGAATGTCAACTAGAATTTTAAAAAAAAGTTTAAAAAAGATAAGCACGTAATATTGTACGTCTACATCAACAACATTTAGCTAGAGTTTAGCATAATTACGGTGGTGTTTTGAGAGGATTATTATTGCACAGCTTTATGACTCTCAGGTAGACCCCAATATAACAAAATAATGATAATACAAAATATAAATAAATTTGTTTACATAAAATAATAAAACAATTAAATACATAATAAAAAACACATGGAACACAATATTAAATACAAAGGAAAAACACAAGTACAAAAAAACCTACCATATATATATAAAGTTGTTCCTTTTGTTTTGATTTTTTTTCCCTATTTTTCCTTCTACCTTGACACAATAAGCTGACTCGACGTACTCTTCAGACCAGGAGTTTTCCGACATCGTTGCCCCCCATCGTCTGTTTAATTTCATATTTTTTATTGTTTCAATTTTATTATTGTATAGAATTGGAATAATAGATTATAATAGGATTTTTGGATGTTGATGATATTATAATGATATTTCAACCAAGCAACTTAATAAAAACATGTCTTAGTTGAGTAACCGGATCGACATTCATCACAAATATTTGCCTCCGTATAAAACGACTAGGTCCATGTTCACAAAAAAGTTAAAACCAAGTGTTCTAATAAAACTTACCGAACTTGTAAGTAGCTCAACTTTTCATAAAAACGTACTTAGGACCAGTTACAAAGTTTGATTAACCGAATAATTGTTAATGTACAATTGAAAGAGATGAATAACTTGATGTTTAAGTTTTGATTAATATGTATATTTAGTCCATAGTTCCTAGACATGGATTTTACATATTAATGATTTGGAACAACTTGAATGATTATATTTAGAGTTAAATTTATTTCATGAAGTTGAAGTCATTGTCTCATTAATCCATTGGGTGCTTTGTGATTTTGTATATTTGTTGTTTTATTTGCTTAAGAACAAGCAAATGTTTAAGTGTGGGGATGTTGATAAGTGTGAATTGTATTATATTTTAGGACTTAGTTTGATATGAATTTAATTGTTAATCCAATAGTTTAATATATGTTTAGGTTAGAATTGTGTTAGTTTATTAATTATTTATGTTTTACATGTTTTATGGGTTAGTATAAGTATTTGAGCTTAACTATTATATTTTTGAGATACCTTGAAGTGTTTGTTTCAGGGTTAGCATAAAAAAATAGAGAAGTTTAGCAAACATTCAGGCCTAAACAACAGCCTATGATCGTGACACAATAGGCCACAATCGTGATAGAAGCATCGGAGTTAGCCCATGATTATGGCCCATATGCCATAATCGTGATAGAAGCCCAGGGCATGACCCACGATCGTGGCCTACTTGCCACGATCATGGCATGCAGGGCCACAATCATGGCTTGCATTGTGCAAACATGCAAATACTCAAAAACGTCAAGTTTCGAGAAATTTTTTGAACCTTTTGGACTCCCAAAAAACCTAGCGCCACTCAAAACACAAAAGGTATTTAAAGAATAAGACAAAGAGGCAAAATGAGTATTTGCATTAGCCACTTTTGAGAGGAACCCTAAAGTGAATTATCGAGGGATAGAGAAAGATGGCTAGAAAATGTTCATGTTTATTGATTCTTCTTTCTTATAATGATTTGGCATTTAATAATAGAACTATTAACATCATCTTCCATCATTTTTTCATGAACACTAACCTTAACATCTTTAACAACATTTAAAACATATTCTTTCCTAACCATTTTTAACAATGCTTAGATGTCACATAGTTTTAATGTCAAGGTTAAGCACTGTACATATAATGCTCCTTTGAGGAAACATATTAAATAACGTAGGTTCCTTTCTAATTGCATAATGTAGGATGCACCATACATTGCACCTTTCTTTTTCATAACATTGTATTTCACTATTTTGCAAAATATAATGCCAAAAATTGCAATAATGATGCTTAAAAAAGAAATATAAATAAAACAAATCATATAGAGTCACCATCCTCCTACTCTCCTTCCATCCAAAAATGATATAGGTAATTGTGCACAATGTAAAAATCATAATAATGGTGGTTTAATTTATGATCCCTTAGTTATTTAGGCTTATCATCATAGGTTCCATGCGGGATTTTATGCCAAAACTCACTGGCTATACATGTCCTTAGGAAAGTTAATTGAAAAACATTGACTTGCAACTATTTTTAAATAGTCTTGATATCCAAATCCAAATTTCATAGTAAACTTCTCAATTAAAATCATGAAATTGTTACCGCCTATTCGAAACCTAATAGCGGCTCCACCATTCCAACATCTTTATTAAACTTAAAGGTTGTTAAAATTTTCAGTGTCAGTTTATTATATACCTCTTGATAGGACTAAAAAATTTGGTAAAGCTCACGCTTTTAACTATATCCACTAGTTCCATTGACAAACTTATTTGTACAAGACTGTATGGTCAAATAAGGACATTTTGTTTAAAATCTATTTATTCTAGGATTTTATACCTTTTCAAGTGACATTTATTATCGAACAGAAGTATAAGGTACTCTAACTCCTACAATGCTTACCTTTATTTGTTAAACCTTTTATTCTTTCCTTAACACCATGACGTTTGCTAATTGATGGATTTCACTCATTTTTATACAAAGTTTTTAAAAGAATTAAAATGATCAGACATTAATTTCCACCAATTTAAAAATAATTATCTTTTGAAAAACTAATATTGTGCGTTGACTATCAAGATTTTAATTTAAATTTAACACAAAATATGATTATTTGTAACTGACGAGAAGTATTATTAGAAACATATTAATTAATTAAAAAGATAATTTTAAAATTAGGATGGTATTTCTTATAAATACTAGTATTACTAGATGCACAAAGTAGTGGTATAATATATTTTTAGGTATGGTATTTACGTACTCAGTCAATTATCTCTAACTTGCATAATTATAACGTCAGTCCCATTTCATATACTAACATTGATCCTTCTCTAATTTCACTCTCTATTATAAATTCAAGACATATCTAACAAAAGAACTACAAATAGAATTTGTCCAAATCCGACATATTATGTTCATGTTAATTATATTTTCCCTTAATTATAAAGTGCATAGTGGTTATTGGTCATCGTTGGCATAACTTTTGGATGGAGTTAATTTCATGCTTGGGAAGCCACAAAATGTCACTATTGGTGTTTAGATTGCAAACCTTATCATCTTCCTTGAACAAACTTTTCTCTTTTTATTGTTAATTATATTGTAAATGTGTCCATATTAGCATATGTGGCTTGTCTCTAACCTTTTAATTCATTTGAGACGGATATGCTTTGTTTGAGTTCTTGATTCATAATAGCTTCATCGATGTAGATAATATCATGTTAAATGAAAAAAATTAATATGTATTATGTAAAATAACAAAATCTATGAGTTTTGTTTTATGATTTTATTTAAAATTTTAGTTATAAGAGGTAGGTGTAGACCATGTAAAGAATTGAAATCACTTGAAGTCACTATAGTACATATGTGCTTCTAAATATCAATTAACTCCTTCCATTACATATGTCAGCAATAATATAAAAATATGAAGCACCATAAAAAATATTTAACTTTCTTATAGCGTGTTAACATAAGCCTACTATTATAATTGTTGATCTACGTTTCTAATCCCTATACCAAAAGTCCAAGGCAAAAAAAAGGTACGTAAATTCCACATTCTTCACTTTATTTATTAATATACATAAAAACGCAAAATATTAGTCAACCTCTATAATTGAACTCAGGAACAATGTATAATAAAGAGACCTTGTTTTGCATACAAGAATAGATAAACTTAATGTTTTGCTTACTTATTCAACTGCCTTAGGAATTATTTTTCATAAGAGATAGGAAATGTGGACCACTAAATTATTTTCATCACATTCAAGACTAGAATACACTGAAACCTACCACAATATATGCATTTATAGCACTACATTAATATGTTATTATTCTAGGCATAATATGATAGGATTTTTTTTATTGTAACGAGCAGTAAAAAAAAAGTTGTAAACCACTAGTGCTCCATACAACTTCTTAATAACCTCCTCGTAACCAATAATGTCAATGATCGTTATCTCCATTTCTTGCAATGGAATGCAATAACACCACCAATGCTTGTTCAAAAGTATAAGGAAGAAAAACTATGTGCATAAAAGAATTTAATACTAATATATTATCTAAACAATTAATTTATGCATCAATGCCAACTTAAACATAAAACATATACTTACCAAGCGAATTAAGTTTATATTAATGCCAATCTCTAAATTCTTGCCAACATTCCTTGCATACATGGAAACAAT
Organism: Erythroxylum rufum; assembly: GCA_027478365.1. Classification (NCBI taxonomy): domain Eukaryota; kingdom Viridiplantae; phylum Streptophyta; class Magnoliopsida; order Malpighiales; family Erythroxylaceae; genus Erythroxylum; species Erythroxylum rufum. The sequence goes on along the minus strand of JANIHZ010000208.1, from coordinate 25,975,018 downwards.
GCATGCAAACATTTATCAACGTTTTCATTCATCAATTGCTTTACATCTATCTAATAGCATTACAACATCGAATTTACTTCCTAAACATGTTTATTCCCTTTTCCTTAACAACAAAAAACTATAGGAAATGATTACTCATCGTAAACATTCATTCCATTATGTATCTCCTTAAAGGAACTTTGGAAGCCACACTTTTAAGTAACAAAAAGGATGAAAACCCATTTGTAAACTCTCAAGTATTCGTATCATAAGATATGCATAAAGAAATACAACATTATGAACTAAAATCTATTTTACCTACCATGTTACTTGGTTGGGTCGGCTGTGCTAGGCCCAAGCCCAGGACGTTCAATCCGCACATCCAGGGCCCATTCACAGGAATTAGTCTCCTATGCAAACACAAAGATCTACGTAAAGACCTAAACCTAGCGTCTATCCCATA
>JANIHZ010000208.1:25946736-25965484 GCA_027478365.1 Erythroxylum rufum | reverse complement strand
GTGCAATAATCCTAATTTCTCATAAAATCACACAATTGACAATTCTAGCCCTAACATGGGTAACGGGATGCTACATAGTAGCTAGTTGAGAACGTGATATAGCTAAGTAACTAGATTGACACACATAACAAATGTGTACCTTCGCGTCAAAAAGCTATGATGACGTTTCAACCAAGCAACTTAATAAAAAATGATTTAGTCGAGTAACCAGATCGACATTCATCACCAATGTTTACCTCTGAGTAAAAGACTAGGTCCTTGTTTAAAATAAATAAAAAAAAGTGTTTTCTAATAAAAACCTATCGAACTAGTAATAGCTTGACTTTTCATGAAAATGTACTTAGGATTAGTTATAGAGTTTGAATGACCAAAGAATTATTAATGTGTGTGTGCAATTGAAAAGGTAAATAAATTAACACCTGGATCTGGATTAATATGTATATTTAGTTCAAAGCCCCTAGAAGCAAATTTTGCATGTCAATGGTTTGACATAACATGAATGATTATGTTTAAAATTAAATTTATTTCATAAAGTTGAAGCCATTATCTCATTACTAGATTGTGTGTTGTGTGTTTGTTATTTTGCTTGCTTAAGGACAAGAAAACATTTAAGTGTGGGGATGTTGATAAGTGTGAATTGCATTGTGTTTTAGAGTTTAGTTTGATACATATTTAATTGTTAATTGCAGCATTTAGTATGTGTTTAGGTTAGAATTGTGTTAGTTGCTAATTATTTATGTTTTAAGTGTTTTATGGGTTAGTACAAGTCTTTAAGCTTAATTATTATGTTTTTGAGCTACCTTGATGAGTTTGTTAGTGTTTCAGGGTCAACATCGAAGAACGGAGAAGTTTCAGAGACATTTGGGTCGAAACAACAACTCGTAACAGAAGCACTGGAGTTAGCCCACGATTGTGGCGCCTGATCATGACAAAAGCCTGAGACATGGCCCACGATTATGGCCTGCTTACTAAGATTGTGACAGAAGACTTGGATGTGGGTCACAATCTTGGCATGCAGGGCCACGATCGTGGCTTGCATCGGGCAGACGTGCAGACACTAAAAAATGTCAAGTTTCGAGGGATTTTTCGGACTTTTTGACCCCGAAAAAACCCTAGGGCTGTTCAGAACATGAAAGGTATTTAAGGAATAAGACAAAGAAGAAGAGGAAGCTTTTTACATCAGCCACTTTCAGAGAAACCCTAGAGAGATTTGTCAAGAGATAGAGAAAGAGAATAAGGAAGAGAGAAGAGGAGAAGAAGTCGACTCGATGTACTTCCTGGATCAAGAGTTTCCTGTTATTTTTAATTTTATTATTGTATAAAATTGGAATAATAGTTGATGATAGGAATTTTAGATGTTGATGTTGCTTCTAAACTCACCTTCGGGGTTTTATCTTTAATTTAATGAAATTTTATTATTTATGTTTTACTAGATTTATTGTGATTTAATTTTTACAATTACATAATTCGGTGATAAACTGAGAGGGTGAATTGAGTAAAAAATAATTAAATTGGGCTAACGAGAGTTAGGCGATTTAAAGAACGAGAATTATTAAATCAAATCGAAGAGAGATCTTGCATAGTTTTTTGATAGTTTACTAGACAACTTCAAATCTAATTAGGATTTTGGATAGGTTATTAATTGAGAAATTGCAACTTCCATAATCTGATTAGGGTTTATAAATTAGGGTTAATGGTTATAACTTGAGAGAGAGTAATCAACCCTGGGATTGTCTAAAACCAATATCTAGTCATAATCGATTAGGTTAGCGTTAAAGATTAGTAAAATTCCCTTTCTCTTAATTGGTAGTTCCTTAGGTTGATTCTTGAGTGTGCGTTACAATTGATAAATTGTTAATATTTTCGTGATTAATTCTTGAATTGATTTGCTTAATTGAATTGCATTCTTGTTTTAGTTTCGTTACATTTGAATTTCTGCGATTTATTTTAACCTTAGATTTTACGATTAGATTATCCCTCCTCGTGGGATCGACACCTTAGGTACTACGCAAATGATCCGTATGCTTGTGGATTATCAAGATTAATTAATTAAGTTTAATTAGTTAAAACTTACACTCATCGAAATAACCACGATCAGTTAGAAAGAAACGTTAGAGTCGAATGGTTTTAAAGTGGGCAGAACTAAGACTGAGTACTTATAATGCAACTTTTTGGGCCATCAAGTGGATACTGATGTGGCTGTAAAGATTGGATCAGAAATTATATCACAAAAGGAGTGTTTTAAGTACCTAGGGTCTATCATCTATAGCAATGAAGAGATCAATGAAGGTGTAACCCATCGTATCAAATTAGGGTAGCTCAAATGGAGAAGTGCATGAGGAGTTTTATATGACAAGATAATACCATTCAAGCTCAAAGGTAAATTCTATTACTTAGCAATTAGGCCAATCATGTTATACGGGGTAGAGTATTTTCCCATCAAACAAACACACAATAATAAGCTTTTAGTGACTGAGATGAGGATGCTTCGGTGGATGTGTAACCTTACTGGAGGATATAGGGTCAGGAATGAAATGATCAAAGACAAAGTAAAGGTAGTTGGTATTAATGACAAATTGAGAGAGACAAGGCTTAGGTCGTTCAAATACAATAAAAAGAGACACCCAGAAGCTCCAGTCAAAAGATGCAAAAATTAATACTCAGAGACTATAAGAGTAAAAAAGGATGGCCTAAAAAGAACTAACGGAAGTGATTAAGAATCCATTCTGATCATATCAGAAATTATATTAAAAGACATATGATTTCACCACTTATTAAGATTATGGTTCATAATAAAAGAATGCTATAGTGTATGTTTTAAGATTAAAGAAACAACCTACTTTAATCTTTAAAAACATACTTGATTCTAGATTCATTTAATAGTGTCATTATCGATAGTCAACTACTATCATGATATGAAACTCATCATAGTATGATATGAAACTCATCATAGTAAACTCCTTTACTTATAAGGAGATAAATCGCAATACTACAATCTAAACCATATTCAAGCGACCAACTTGATTATTCAACTGTGAATCAAGTAATTTATATTTTAATAATATACATGTTTCCCATACATCTCCATGTATATGTATATTACTTACAAAAGAATATTGGTACCTTATAGAATGCTCATATAAATAAAACCGAACTCTTTTGTTTTATTAATAATAAATATTTTCATTACAAAAATAACTGGAAGAAGATTAAGTTATATGTAAACACACTTGCTTTCTAGGGCACTATATTTACATAACCCCAACAATATCAAGCAAAATACATCAAATATGGGTGTATAACTATAGTCAAATTAACATCTATCAATGCCTATTCTTTTTTCTTTGCTATGTTTTCATCTAAAAATAAGGATTTCCTTATGTAGCTTTCTAATGAACTTAGTCATTGAGTAGTCCAATAATCCAATGGGACATTTTGGAAGTTAATCCATAGTGTGATACTTTGTAACTTAAATACTTCGAGGTTTAACTTTAGCTTCCAAGATTGTAAAAATGGAGGTTGATGAATAGCGTGGCAATGCCTATCCTCTAAAATCATGAGAGCAACATAACTTAAAGAGAAAGGGAAGAGTATGAGGTTTCCTTTAGATAGAAGAACCGTCAGATAAAAGAACCTAAACCACTCCCCTACTTCCCTAGAAATTGAAATTCCATTTATGTATGACAATGAATGGGGTCCTTGATTAAAGAAGAATCCAGACAGTGAATGGGGTCCTTGATTAAAGAAGAATCCAACCAAGATTGAATCCCAACTGTGAGAACCCTTTTTAAGAATTTCAATATTAGGGTGTACTATCAGCTTTCTATATTGCTTCGTAGGTAGATTAAAATGAAGTGTGGTAGCTTGGTGATCTCTTATAACCTACTTCCAACTTGTAAATAAAGAGGAATTAGGCTGAGAAGGAAGAGATAAGGGAGGATAGACAGCTTCCTCTAGAGTTTGCTTAATAGGTTAAGAACAAAAAGATGGCAAAGATGGAAACTCCTATCAAATATAAAATTTTTAAACTATATGAAAGAGGTCTAGAAATAACATAAAAGCATATAATGGTAAGAAAAAAAAATTTGTCAGGTATTTAGGAGAAACAATAAATAAAAATGGTAAAAGATTCTGGCGAGTATAAAATAATGGATGAAAAGACAAAACTGTTTTAAGCATTTAGGAGAAGAAAAAATGGAAACGGGGAGGGGGGACAATAAGCTAACAAGAATTATAAACAAGGCGAAGTTGAAATAAGGTTTAAAGGAGAGTAGAACAACAATGGAAACAACTAAAAAACAAATTAAGTCTAAGAATCAATTATGAGCAAGGTTAAGGCCATCAGAGAAGATGAGAAGAGAGTAGAGATACTTTGCCCCTATAGGAAAGAGTTATGTTAGTCTAAGAGCTAAGCCTCTTTTCCAAACTAATGATAAGTACATAAAGTGACTTGATCTTGTCATCAAGATCCTGTACAAGTTGATCCAAAGATCTAAAGGATATTGAGAAGATTGCATAGGGAAATTTCAATAGCTCAAGGACTAGAACAAAGAATTGATTTAGGAGAAGTTATGGCTAATCCTACAACTCTAAAGGAGGTAGCTTCCCTAAACTTAACCCAAAAACCTCTTTGCATTAATTTCACAAATTTTGCTAAGCATATTACTTTTGAGCTTAAGTCTGGTTTGATATGTCTTTTGTCTAATTTCATGGTCTTGTAGGTGATGTTGCTCACAAGTATATTGATAGTTATAGATTGCATTATATTTTGTGGGTAGTTTAGGATGTGTTTAGTGGCTAAATTTAATTGATTAATGCAGGTTTAGGTTAAAATTGTATTGGTTAGTTAGATATTTGTGTCTTGAGTGTTTTGTGGGTTAGAGAATGCGTTTGAGCTTCAATTTTATGTTTTTGAGGTGTCATGACGTGTTTGCTAATGTTTCAAGGAAAATATAGAAGAACATAGGAGATTCGGACAAGACCCAGAGCCAAACCTAGGCCCATGATCGTGGCCAATAAGCCACGATTGTGACAAAAGCAAATGCAAGGAGCCACGATCATGGCATGTTGGCCACGATCATGATAGAAAGGGAAACAAGGTGTAACAATCGTGGCCTGCGCGACAGACAGCATACCCTAACTTTCCAAATTTCATTTTTTGGGGACATTTCAGACCTTTAGTGCACAGGAAAAGCCTTAGAGTTACCCTAATTAGAAAATGCTATAAGAAGGAAAAGAAAAGATAGAAAAAGGGAGCCTCTAATATGCCATTTTGGGAAACACTCCAAGAGGAGAGAAGAAGAAGAGAGAGAAAGAGGAAGAGAGGAGAAGAAATGGATTTTCATGGTTACTGTTTTCCCAAAGCATCCCAATCCCCATTCCACGTGTATTTCTTTCATCTTTTTTTTTCATTTTCTTGAATGTTAAGATGAATACATATGTTTATGGATTTGGGTTTGATTAAGATGTTCTAACTTTCTTTCGAAATTTTACCTTGACTTAATGTTAATCTAGTTATTTTTTGTGTTATTTGAGGGCGTGTTGTGATTGATTTTTGTATCTTCATGCTTCGGTAACAAATCGAGAGGGTGAGTCTAATGCAAAATGATTAGGTTGGGTTAATGAGAGTTAGGTGATCCAATAAACCACGCACTCAATCTAGTCGGTTATTATATGGAGAGAGATCTCGTGTAAGACTCGATTGTTTATTAGTCAGCTTAAAAACTAATTAGGTTTAGAACTGTTGGTAATTGAGAGATTACCCATTCGGTACTTAAACTAATTAAGGATTATTAATTAGGGCGCGTGATTATAACTCCAAAGAGAGTTTGTGAATTTTGTGTTGCTCGATTTCAATTTCTTTTTGTGATAAACTTATGAATTAATTTCTTGATAATCGCTTTCCTGCATTTACTTTTCTATGCAATTTTATTTTCATTTTATTAATTTTCCTAGCCTTAGATAATGTAGGATTAGATTAGTTCACACCTCCTCGCGGGATCGACCCTTCATATACTACATTTCACAATATGTGCACTTACAGCATTTGAGGGCTATAAATAGTAAAGCTTGCCTACATCAACAAGTTTTTGGCATTATCGCCGAAGTGGTATAGGATTAGTTTGATTCTTGTAGTTTAAGGTGTCTTTCCCACTCTTGAGTTTGTGTACTTACATAAACATAGAGATACTAGAAGTACAAGTTGGATCGTTGAAGACTAACACTTGACATCACCTATTTGGAATGAGCCTTTCAAAGAGCCAAACTCCAGGAAGAAGAAGTTGAGGAACTAATGGCAGAAGAATTTCCTCTAGACTTGTAACAAAATTTCCTCTAGACTTGTAACAAGGAGCTCAACCAAAGACCCTCATAGATTTCATAAGGTTGTGCTTTAATGCAACCAATCAAGGTGTGGCAAGACCACCAGTTGGGGCTTCCTCTTTTGAGATCAAACCAGCCTTTTTAAACATTTTATAAACGAATGTGCAATTCTATAGATTAATAAATGAGGACCTAATGCAAATATCGTAAAATTCCTTGAAATATGGGATGCCTTCCGATATCATCAGATGTATGAAGATGTAGTTAGGATAAGGCTTTTCCCGTTCACATTAAGGGATAGGACAAAGTCTTGGTATCACTTTGTTATCCCCTCTAATATCACTACATGGAAGCAATTTGTACGTGGCTTCTTAGACAAATATTTCCCCTCACCAAGACAACCAAAATCATCAAGGAGATTATAAACTTCCAATAGAGTGATGGGGAATCGATTTATGAAGCATAGGAGAGATACATGGATTTGCCAAAGAGGTGCTCCCACCATAATCTACCAAAGGAATTCCTTTTGTAAACATTTTATAGTGGAGTGACTCCACTCATGAGAGGTACTATTGATGCAGCCTCAAAAGGATCGTTAATGAGGAAGACAGTGGATGAAGCTAAGGAGTTATTAGAGGAGATGATTAACAATAGTTGTCTGTGGACAAATGAGCGAAGTAGACAACCTATAACCTTTCGAGAGCAGAAAAGAGCTATAGTTGTTAATCAAGTGACAAAGATACAAGCAAAGATTGCTAATCTAATTCGACAGTCAAACAATATGAAGGCTTCTTCCCCAGCTACTATCAAAGTTGTTCAGCTAAAATATGAGCTATGTAGGTAAATGTACCATGATACCATTGATTGTTTCCTGATGACATGTCATGAGCCAGTTGGTAGAACAATATGGTCGAGAAGGGGGAAACAACTCATACTCTAATACTTACAAGCCTAGGTGGAAGAACCACCTAAACGTCTCTTGGTCGAACAATGCAGGAGGCCAGTTCAGACCTCGAGCACTGGTTTCCAACAAGAGAAGCCAAACACGATGGACTCCAAATTAGATAAGATCTTAAACAAAATTGGAGGTATGGAAACTACTCATAAGAGGCTCAAAGGCTAGTTCGAGCAAGTAACAAAGAATCACGCCTCCTCAATACACATCCTGGAAGTCTAAATGGGCCAACTGGCAGAAGCGCTATCAACTTGAAATGTGGGAACCCTTAGAAGTAATACTGAGACAAACCTAAAGGAACGAAATCATGGTGATCACCAAGGTTAATGAGGAGAAGCTCGACCAAATTGAAGATGATGGAGAAAAGGGAAAAGAAAAAGGCTGATAAAATTTCTTGTAGAGTGAACCTGAATTGAAACAAATTAAGGAGCATCAATATAAAATTCCCTATCCCATTCTAGTGTAACAAAAGCCAGATCCAATCAAGGACGAAAGGGAAGCAAGAAGGTAGAAGAATAAGGAAAGCTCAATGCTAAGTATAACTTGCCTGGGATTTAAAAAAAAAGTACTAACCTCTGAGGAAATCCAAGGAAATCGAACTGAATGAGGTTACAAAAATGATAGAGCAATTGAAGACATGGCTCACCCTAATGGAATTTATTAGAGAGTGGGTAGATAATGAACTAGCAGTGACACTTCCATAGAAGAAGGAGGATCCAGGAGATTTCTACATCCCCTTCATTATTGGAGGAGCTAGAATAGATAAGGAATTTGCTAATTTAAAGGCTAGCATAAATATGATGTCGTATGCTTTATGTCAAAGATTGGAGGTAAGAGAGATAATACCCACTAAGATGCGTTTGAAGACAGCAAACAACTCAGTTCATCAGCCAAGAGGTGTCATGAAAGATGTTTTGAGATTGACAAGTTTACCTTCCCTACATATTTCTTTATTTTAGATATAGGGGAGTACTTAGAGACACCAATGATCCTTGAACGACCATTTTTGGCCACCGCTCGATCAATTATTGACGTTGATAGGGGTGAATTGACCTTAAGAGTAGGTGATAAGTAAGTGTCCTTTATAGTATCCAAGAATAAAAAAGTTCTCTTCAACCCACGGACATCATTAAAAGAACAGAAAATTGTGGGGAAATAGGGAATATTGATGATCGAAAGGATTCACCTGAAGCAGAAAAATCTCGAAGGAAAAAGGCAAAGGAAAAATAAGACAAAGAAAGGTGGTGTATGCATAATCTGGTGGCGCACCTACACTTTATGAGATCTATGACCACGCCACCATTGAAGAACTCTTTTAGACCACCATGAGGAAAAAATGTATGATTAGCTACTGAAGGTAAAAGAAGCATTGTACGGGAGGCAACCCATGCTTTTTATTGCTTGTTATTTCATCTTGGTGTCAGGTAGTTTTAAATTTCGTTGTTTGTGTTTTTCGATTTCAAATACATCTCTTGGAAGAATTGAGGATCAATTTTGAGATAGGATGTTATGGAAGGAAAGTACAAAGAGGTAATGATGCAAATAAGAAGTTAAGGAAGGATCTTGAAGGTTAAATGAGGGAAAGAAAAAAATTCAAAAAAGTGCAGAAAAATCCTCTATGCATTTGGTAAGTTAAAGGCCACGACCATGGCTTGTGGCTGGATGGAAATGGAACACACAAATTTCAACTAAAAATGTTCTAATTTTACCCCTCCTAACCCTTCCTCACCTATATATTTACATCTAACTTTATTTTTCATTCATTGTTCATTCTCTCACTCTCTCTCTAAAACCAAAATGTCACTATCCTCTCACTTCTCTCTAAACAACTTTAATTCTTTAACTTTCTCCAAACTCTTCACAACTTTTATTGCTAATAGGGCCATGAATTAAGTAGACGGTCAAATATGTGCAACTGAAAGGAAAAGTCCAAATGTTGGGGTACGGACAATAGAACTAGGTAGAGGATTACGGAGCACCTTTTCTGGTTTACTTAGAAGCAAAAGGTAACCATTTTCGCACCGTTAGTTCTAAAGACATTGTAGTGTCAAGATACTTTGACTTCAATATTTTAGAAAGATTAGGTTTGAGAGAGAAGGTGGAAAACCTAGCTAGTAGAATTCAATGGGATAAATTCTTACATTTCTCGTTTGTTATTTATGAAGAACTCACCATTGAATTCTTTACCACCTTCCACTTTGACCTTAGTAACCTTAAGGAATTATGGTTTCGGTTATGGGGTCAACTATATGTGTTGAGTTATGAAACATTGTGTGAGATTGGAGGATTCCCATAATCGACCATCGTGAATTAACATGATGAAATTCGTGCCAAGAGATAATGGGCACAACTGACTGGGTTGGATGACTTCGATACAAAAAAAATGCCCACAACAATGTTATCAGTAGTTACAAAAATTTGCTACTACGTAAATTCATGTGTCAACTTATGTTTGACAAGAGCAAAAGAAACAAATGTTTAGTTAAAGAACTTCTCATTTTGTCGTGCATGGATCATAACATCCAGGCATATACCTCAACCCATATTTTCAACACTCCAAAATAGAGAAGCAATAAGCTTGGCATGGGTTACTTGGTTGCAGTTATTGCTGCTTATTATGGTGTCAATAGGATAACTGTTTGTCTCCCTGAGTTCTTTAATATGCATCACTTTGCTAGAGCTGAGATTTTAAAAGGCCGTAGTATTGGAGTTTGAGAAGTTAGCTCCAAATCTCATGTCAAGAACAGGATGGGACAAGCTAGTTTTAGTTCAGCATCATGACAACAACGAGTGGAGGAGTCCACAAGTGAAGAATTTGAAAAGGAAGAAGAAGCTAGTTTGGAGAAAGTACTCACTGCACTCTTAGACACTAAAAAATCACTGGTAAAAAATCACTGGAGGATGAAGGAGATTATCAGAGAATAAAAACTCTAGAGCTAGGACATCCAACACATTCACAGACACTTCGAGGCTCAAAGTGTTCAACTACCACCTCCTTCACTATCACCACCTCCATCACCATGACAGTTTTGTGTTCTAACCTTTTCTCTTTTAGATTTAGTATTTATATTTTGTTTTATTTTACATTTATGTTGTTTCTTTTACTCTTTTCATATTGAGGACAATGTGTTGTCCAAGTTTAGGGAGGGTTGTGTGTATGCTTGTTTTTTATTTGAATGTGAATTTTGCATATTTTTATATTAGTTTGTTTAGGTTACATAATGTGATTTGTTTGAATGTGTCAATGGCTAGGACTTAATGAAATTGATTTAGCTTTGAACATAGTCTTTTAGGTTGCGAAGAGTTATTAGCTTGAGAAATTAGTGACCTAGGTTACTTTGGCTAAATATGTAGGTTAACTAGGATACGATGTTACTTTATTCACCCTAGGAAGTTATCACATTCATTTATAATTTTAGGTCAATCGAATAAGTAGCATTGCGAGTATATTTTCATGAGAACGATTAGCTTAAAGCAATAAGGTAGGCATAAAAATGATGAAAATCTTAAATAAATAACCATTCTTTGGCATTCGAGTTATGAATACAGCTAGTAGCCAATTGAGAATATGATGTAGCTAAGTAACTAGATCAACATGCTTCACAAAAGTGTGCCTTCATGTCCAAAGGCTATAATGACATTCCAACTAAGTCGCTTAATAAAAACATGACCTAGTTGAGTAACCAAATCGACATTCATCACAAATATTTGCTTTCGTGTAAAAGGCTAGGTTCATGTCTATAAAAATCAACAAAAATCAATGTTTTGTTAGATAAAACCTACTAACGTTGTAAAAAGCTTGAAGTTTCATGAATACTTAGGGATAGTTACTTTTTTTATTGACCGAATGAGTATCAATGTGTGTGTGTAAGTGAAAAGGGTGAACATATTTTGACATTAAGGTCTTGGTTAATATGTATATTTAGTCCAAGGTACTTAAATGTGGATTTCGCAAGTTAATAGGTTAAAACAACTTGAGGGATAGTGTTCACTATTAAAGTAGTTTCGTGAAGTTGAATGCCATTGCCTCATTATTACATTTGCGTGTTTTGTGTTTTGATGTGTTGTGTGTTTTACTTGTTTCTTTTTGCTTAAGGACAAGCAAACATTTAAGTGTAGGGATGTTAATGGTCGTAGATTACATCATGTTTTTTGGGTAGTTTAGGATGTGTTTAGTGGTTAAATTTAATCAATTAGTGCGTGTTTAGGTTATAATTATGTTTGTTATTTAAATATTTATGTCTTAAGTATTTTGTGGGTTAGAGCACAAGTTTAAGATTCAATTTTATGTTTTTGAGGTGCAATAACATGCTTACTAGTGTTTTAGGGAAAATATAGAAGAACAAAAGAGACTTGGAGAAGACCCAGAGCCAAACCCAACTGAAACAAATGCAAGGAGCCACGATAGTGGCATATTGGTCACAATCGTATGAAAAGGGGAAACAATGTGCCACGATCATGGCCTGCGTAGTAAACAGCGTGCCCTGACTTTCTGAACTTCAGTTTTTGGGACATTTCGGATCTTTGGAGCACAGTAAAAGCCCTAAGGTTGCCCTAATTAGAAAATGATATAAGAAGGAAAATAAAAGACAGAAAAAGGGAGCCTTTAATCTGCCATTTTGGGAAACACTCCAAGAGGAGAGAAGAAGAGAGGAGAGAAAGAGTAAGAGAGTATAAAGAAGCTACTCTTTGCAACTGCTACTTTCCCAAGGCATCACGATCCCCATTCCATGTGTAACTTTTTTCATCTTTGTTTTCATTTTCATCAATGTTAAGATGAATGCAAATATGTTTATGGATTTGGGTTTCATTAAGATGTTCTAACTTTCTTTCAGGATTTTACCTTGACTTAATGTTAATCTAGTTATTTTTGTGTTATTTGATTGGGTGTTATAATTGCTTATTGTATCTTCATACTTCAGAAACAAACCGAGAGGGTGAGTCGAATGCCAAATGATTGGGTCAGGTTAATGAGAGTTATGTAATCTAATAGACCACGCAATCAATCTAGTCAGTTATTATATTGAGAGAGATCTTATGTGAGACCTGATTGTTTATTAGTGAGCTTAAAAACTAATTAGGTTTAGGATTGTTGGTAATTAAGAGATTACCAGTTCGGTACTTAAACCATTTAGGGATTATTAATTAGGGCGAGTGATTATAACTTAAAAGAGAGTAATCACCCTTGGATAGTATAGAACTGACACCTCATTAACACATAAATGGCTAGGTTAGCATTGATGATAGGAAGAATCCCCTCTCTTATAATTTGGTAACTTTTCTTGGTTAATTTCCATTGTGACTTTTGTGTTGCTCGATATCATTTTCTTTTTATGTTAAACTTGCTAATTAATTTCTTGATAATCACTTTCCCGTATTTATTTTTCTGTGCAATTTTATTTTCATTTTATTAATTTTCATAGCCTTAGATAACGTAGGATTAGATTAGTTCACACCTCCTCGTGGGATTGACCCTTCACATACTACATTTCATGACCCATGCACTTGCGGTATTTGATAGTTATAAATAGTAAAGCTTGCCTACATCAAAATATATTAAAGAGCTCTATGTGGTTTATGTTAGTATGAAACCTCGATGGGTGACGAGAGAGCAAATCATGTTAAAAGTTTTTCCATTTTCACTAAAAAATATGGAAAAAGATTGGCCTTTTAATTTGTATGTAAGAAGTGTTATTACATGGCTCGAAATGAAAAGCCTATTTTTATAGAAATATTTTCTATCATTAAAGGTAGTAAGCATAAGGAAAGAAATTTGTGGGATTAAGCAACATCATAAAGAATCCTTCTTAAAAGTATTAGGAGCACTTAAAGAAGTTTTGAGCCAGCTTCCCCATCATAATATCTCAAAGCAAATCCTTATTCAATATTCTTATAAAGGATTATAGTCGATAGATAGGCACTTAATAGATGAAGAAAGGGGTGGAGCATTAGGTGAAAAGAATCTTGAGAAGGAAAGGAATTTAATTGAGCAAACACTCAATAATTTGACATTTGTAATGATGTTTGTAAAGTAAATGAGGTCAATAATTCATCCATTGACCATCGTTTAGATGAAATAATATCCTTTGTTAGACAAATTACTCTAAGGCAATCAAAGGTGAAAGCTTAAAGGATATATGCAAATGCAAACCATCCAATGGATGGTTACCTAGCTTTACAAGAGGGAAACATTGATTATATTAATACTGCAAGAGAAAACTTTTCCCATCAGTACAATCCACATTCCCAAACTTATAAACCAAGTTAGAGAGATCACCAAAACCTAAATTATATAAGGAATAGGTAGTAAAATTAATTCCCACATAGATCATAGGGTGTATAACAATTTCAACCTAGACCACAAGCTTCCTCCTTTAACTTAGATATGCCATTAGATGATATGGTTAAGTCTTTACTACTAACACTTTGTAATTATAGCAAAATGTGAAATAGCTTCAGCAAGAGACAAGATCTTAATTTAAAGAGGCAAGCTCTAACATTCAAAATTTAGAGAACCAGATGAGTGAGATGCTAGTTATTATCAACCATTCAGAATCTCAAAGTGGAGGAAAATTTCCATCTCAACCTGAGGTAAATCCAAAAAATATTAGTGTGGTGACCTTAAAGAGTGGTAGGAAGCTTGATGATCCTAAGAGGACCTCACATAGCACAGTCAATGAAGAGGAAATTGAGAAGGAGATAGGAGAATAAAGAGATCCCTCATCTAGCTAAAATGTAAATTATGAATCTCCTAATGAGGTTAACAATAACCTTAACTTTTCCTAGTAGGTTAACAAAGTTGATTAAGGAGGAAAAGGATAAGGAGATCTTGAATACTTTTTTAGATGTGAAAGTAAATATATCTTTGCTAGACGAAATCAGGAAAGTGTCAAGGTATGCAAAATTACTTCATAAATTGTGTATCAATAAGAGAAATTTGAAAGGTAATGAGAAGGTCATGATGGGTGAGAATATTTCTACAGTCTTTAAAAAGAAATTACCTCCTAAGTGTAGGGTTCCATCTATGTTCACTGTTCCATATAAGATTGGTAACACTATAATTAAGAGAGCCATGTCAGATTTTGGAGCATCGATCAATATTATGCCTCGTTCTATCTATGATTCCTTAAACTTAGACCCTCTGAAGAAGTGCTATCATACAATTGGTTGATCACACTAATGCTTACCCTAATGGAGTGGTTGAGGATTATCAACTGCAGATGAACGAATCAGTGTTACTTGTATATTTCTATATCGTAGGTATGGATGGTGACATTTCTATCAACTTCACTCCTGTCTTATTAGGGGGACCATTTCATAATATTAACTAAACTAAGACAGATGTTCATAAGGGTACTCTTACAATGGAATTTAATAGGTAAGTGATTCATTTTAATATTTTTGATTTTATGAAACATCCTAAAGATGATCAATCTATTTTTGCTATTGAGGTGATTGATCCTTTAGTGCAGGAAGTTTTTAAGTTAAATTGCAAGGACAAGTTGGAAGCAGTTTTAACTAAGCGTCTAGAGTTAGAAGCCTGATTGATATTGTTGATCAATATTAAAAATATATCACAAGTGCACGACATAATTGTAGCTAGCATAGACAAATATAGGTCGATCCCACAAAGACTATAAGTACTAGTAGTTACTTTTTTTTTCCTATTATCTAACTGATGAATTAGATTGTGGATTTTAATTAAAAATTTAACTAAAAAGTTAAACTAATATTGAAAACAATACTGAACTCATAATAAGCAAAATGCTAAGAATAATCAATATCAAATAATAGTGTCTAGGTGATGAAACCTCATAAGAATTCTTAATTATTACCCTTTATCATGCAACTATATTATTGATTATTGGATCATGGAAATTCCTACCTTATGTTAATATCTTTTTCAAGACTATTAACAACTCATCCATTATTTGATTAATAGAAATCTTGTTGGTTAAAATCCCCAGGATTGCATTATTGATTTTTGAACTTTGCTATTAGGTTTAACCTTAATCTGGAGGGTTTATGCCAACCTATCTCTATGTTTACCTATAACTCCTTCCAATTATCATAGATCTATTCATGTAAGAGGATTTCACAATCTCAATCATATGAAATTAAATTATACATTAATATTTTAGATATATTAGAACAAGAATACAACATATAATTGAATCATAATAAATCAATCAATAAAATTGCATTAGATAAAAGATCATATGATATTGTTATCATGACTTAAGGGTCATCCAACCTAGATGCTAAGCAAGTTTAGTTTCTATCCATAGAAAATAAAATCAATAACAAATATGTAAAAGACAAACTAGAAAACAAAGAAATCATAACTCTAATTCTCCCCTTTTCTTCTAATGAATCTTCTTGTAAGTTTGGATTGGATAAAGCTCTTTATCAGATCTATTGACGTTATCTTCATGTTTTCCTCATCCCTTAATTAGAACTATCACCTCTTTAGGTGTCTTACATCTCAAAAGTACTTAAAAACGTAGCTCTGTAATGTTTTGTCTCTGCTTATGTCCTTTTATAGTAAAAACTAGGGTTTTTGGGTTATACACAGGCGTGTTAGCGATTATGTATCTCCAAAAGCACTTGAATTGTGATTTAATATGAGCACAAAGACTTACATAGGCAATATACATGGCCATATATATCAATATACATGAGTGTGTAACTCCACACAACTAGAGCCAAAATTCTTAAGTCTTCACATGTTTATAGAGACTCACACAGTCACTATACATGGTCATGTATCTTCGAGTTGCTTCAAATCTTTGTTCCATGCTATAATTTCATCTGAATTCCTCTCCTTTTGACCCATGAAGGCAGTTATTGCCTATAAATGCACTTTAAGTGAATTAAGTACCAAATATACAATAAAACTAGTAAATATCAAGAAAAACTAATTAAGTATGGATGTATCAAATAAGAATTTATCAAAGCTATTAACGATGTTGAGTTAGGATAGGAGCTGACTGAAATGGTAGCTTCCTTGAATTCCTTAGAACTCACTCCATAAGATATGAACTTGCTTCCATACAATTACCTGAATCTTACTAGAGGTTGTTGCCTTTTGATGTGTAAGTACCTGATGTGGAGTTGAAACCACTACTTTGTTATTTGAAATATGCATACTTAGAAGACAATCAAACTCTTCCAATGATTATTTAAGCGAAGTTGACTCTTAATCAGGAAGATAAATTTGTTCGTGTATTGAGGAAGCACAAGAAAGCCATTGGGTGAGCAATTGTAGATATCAGAGGAATAACCCCTTTTTATATGCATGCATCGCATTTTGTTTGAGGAGGGCATTAAGTCAACTAGACAAGCACAACGTAGGCTAAATCCTCTAGTGATGGAAGTTACGAAAAATTGAGTACTAATGCTTCTTGATAATAGCATAATTTATCCTATTTACAATAGTAAATGGGTCAAGTCAAAGTAGGTTTTTCTAAAGAAATCTTGAATCATAATGGTAGATGGTGAGTTAGTCTCCACTTGAGTGTAAACCAGGTAGCGAGTTTGTTTTGATTATAGGAAGTTAAATATTGCAACTAGTAATGACCACTTTCCTCTTCCATTAATTGATTAAATGCTTGAAAGACTTGCTAGACATGATTATTACTATTTTCTATATGGCTTTTCAAATTGTTTTCAAATCCCTATTGCACTAGAAGATCAAGAAGGGATGACCTTTATATGCTCATTTAATAAATTTGCTTACTGAAGGATGCCATTCAATTTGTTTAATATGCTCGTCACTTTCCAAAGGTGTTAGGACATAACTTAGGTACGTCTATTGCTAGTTGAAAACTATTTCCAAACCCCCTCTTTGCTTAAGGCTTATCCTTCGCCATTAAGAATTTCTAGAAGACCCTAAGTTATTCTATTGTAACATAGGATGTTGGGTGTGTTAAGATCACCACAGTGAAGGTGCATGAACCTCAAGTTTTTTAAGGTGTGTGAAACATGAAGGAGATCGAGAATATTAAATAAAATAATGATTTAAACTATTTAAATCTAAGTAGAAATTAGGCATTGAGAATGCTGAAGAACTTTGATGAGATTATTGTGTGATATGACTTAGATTGTGCCAGATAAATAAGGTTTGCTTAGCTGCGTTTTGTGATTTAGGTTAGAACCTTTTATCTAAAACAAGTTAGTTATTGTTTATGATATCATAGAAGGGAAAAATGTAGTGCCTTCTATAGATGGACATGTATTTATATTAATAATAAGTCATGGTGGTAGAAACTTGAATGTTATTATTTAAGATCATAGAGGTATTTATGGATGATTTTAGTGTCAATGGTTCTTCTTTTGATAATTGGATAGAAAATCTTGCTCTCATTTTGGGAAGATGTATTGAAACTAACCTTGTGCTTAATTAGGAAAAATGATATTTTATGGTTGATCAAGGTATACTTTTAGGGCATATTATGTCCTCTAAGGTATAGATGTTGACAAATCGAAGATTGATCTCATTTATGCTTTGCCTTACCCTCGAATGTGTGGAAAGGTCATTCTTTTCTTGACCATGCAAGTTCTTACTATAGGTTCATCAAGGATTTCTTAAATAAAGCATCTCCTTTATGCAAGTTCTTATAGCAAGATTTCCCTTTTGAGTTCGATGATAAGTGAAGGAGGAGTTTGACAAACTTAATAAGCTCTTAACATCCCCACCAGTGAAGCTCTTGACACCCCCACCAGTGATTTAACCTTCTAATTGGATCCTTCCCTTTAAGATTATATATGATACAAGTGATTATGCAATAGGGGTAGTTTTAGGATAATGAGAGGGAAAGATTGCACATGTCATCAACTACGCTTTGAAAATTTTGAATTTAGCCCAATTGAATTATTCTAAAATTAAAAAAGAGTTTTTGTTATTGTATTTGCTTTAGAAAAATTGTGGTCATACTTATTGAATGCAAAAGTTATTGTTTGCTTTGATTATGCGACTTTGAAGTACTTGCTCACTAAGAAATAAGAAAACATAAGGTTAATCATACGGATTCTCCTTCTTTAGAAGTTTGATTTAGAAATAAAAGATAAGAAGGGTGCGGAGAATGTGGTTACTGATCACATCAACCATTTGGTCAGAGAGGAAGATGACGTCCTTTTGAGAGAAAATTTTCTGGATGAACAATTGTTTTCTACCAATTTTACACCATTATGAAAGCTTTGCAATTCCCAAAAAATTTCACAAAATGGATGAAATTATATTTTTTTGTTCCTGCATTCAATATACTCACCAATGTGAACCAATAAGGACATTCAAGAGCTCCAATGGCATAAGGCAAGGAGATCCAACCTCACCTTTCATTTTTCCTATTGTTATGAAAGTGTATAATAGAAATTTAAAAAGAATTATGGAGAGAACTAAGCATTTTAAGTTTCACTCTAAGTGTAAAAGATTGGGCATCACAAACCCTCATATTTGTTGATGATCTAACA
>JANIHZ010000208.1:25869730-25879747 GCA_027478365.1 Erythroxylum rufum | reverse complement strand
GGTAATATAGAAAATTAATTGTTAACTAATCATTTATATGGACTAAAGATGGATGATTAGTTAGTAATTAGTTTTCTATTAAAACGCTTATATATTATAGATAAAAAAAATTCATTAGACAAATCAGAAAATACTAAATAAAACTAAAGTTTTAAACTGAATTGTTAATGTTATAAAATGTTAGTCACTTAATTAAAAATTTTAAAAACTTGAGTACTAAATTAAAAAAATAAAAAATTGAATACTTTAGAGTTTGTTATTCCTTAAATTATATAAAAATTCTCCACCTTACCATCTCTAACAAGACTTCCAAATTAACTTTATACAAATCATAACAAAACTCTTTCATGGATAGCAAGAGGATCCCTTGCAACAAAGTGTTAAGTGGCTATATTGTTCATTATATAAAAAGGTGGATACATAAAAAGGTGGATACATAGCTATCCAACAAATATTTATATATTGATAGCGATATATATCAATAACAATAACAACGTTCCATCAGAAATCTCACCAAAATGTAGGAACTAGAGAAGTCCAATAGTACGCAGCCTTACGTCCAATTATTAGAGAGGCTATTTCCGATGAACTCACAGAAAATAAAGAAAAAATTAAAAACGATTTAAAGAGAAAAATAATGACCAAATATATAAACAAATAGTTGCATAAATAAATAAAATATCTAAAAGTAAAAATAAAAGTAAAATATAAAGATAAAAATAGATATAAAAACAAAAAATCAAAATTAAAATAAATTAACAGACAAGAATGAAAACAAGTCAGTAAATAAAAAAATTTACAAAAAACTAAAGTGTTAGTACTACTAACAAAGCTAAACAACAATAACCATAATATCTTATTAGAAATTCTACAAAGATTCAGGACATAGGGAGGTTTATAAGTATGTTGATAAGTTTTATATAGAAAACTTTCAATACCGAAAGTATACGAATCGTAACTTATAGTACCAAAGGTATCGCTCCCATGAGGACTAATTAGACACCTAACAACTTGAATAAAACTTTATTTAAGGTATTAAAAGATTGGTCAAAATAAATTAAATTACTAAAATTGAAATAACTAATAAAATGAAACAATTGAATAATTGAGCTGCCAATAAGAATGAATATGATCAAATATGGAAACACAGGCATTATTCTATCCTTATTTTGTCTCCACTTATCTTGTTTATCCAATTATGCTTGATTATAGATATCTTAAGGTTTTGATTACCCTCTTTCGAGATCTAATCAAATAATCCCAATTGAAATTGATAATAATAGAATTGTAACCTCTCAATTCACAAAACTACTCCTAACTATTTAATTAAATTTGAAGCAATCTTAAGGATAATTAATTCACAATTAAGATCTCTCTTCATTGTTCAATAATCTGATAATTGCAGATCTATTAAGCTACCAACTCTCGTTGTGCACCTTAACACAAATAACTTGATTCACTATCTCGATTTATTACTAAGTATAAGCATAAATCACAAAGCATCTATAGATGTATTTAAATTCACAAGAATAAAGTTTAACAAAACAAAACAAGAACAATCCCTATATGGATTTAGAAACCCATAATCATGTTTAACATCATAATAATCCAAATAGACATCTAAGAAAATGAAATATATAAACAGAAAAGAAAGAAAAACTAGTCGGAGTCTTGATTTGGAAATTTGGAATTTCTAGAGCTTCACTTAATGTCTTCTCTTGATCTTCTTGTAATCTAGTGTTTACTGCAATTTTTTGTTGTTCTTCTTGTCCTTAAATAGATTTAGAGACTTTTAGAGTTGTTTCCAAGGTTTCCCATCTTAATTTGTTTTCAAAAATAGCCCTGAAACATCAAAGTTTCAAAAATCTTGTGAGCTAGAGAGACAACTTGCCACAATCGTAATTGTGCCATAATTCCTAGCTCCTATTGAGATCAAAATAGAGGCCCTATGCAGCATTTTTTGCAAGCCAGGATCGTGGCCAACCTCTACAGATCCAAGACCTCTTTTCTTCATAATTCTATTTCCATACACCTATAAACACATCTAACACCTCTTGAAACATAAATTAAGATCAAATTCTTGCTCTAAACCAATAAAACAGATAAAAACACTAATAATAACAAAATATTAACTTTATACATATGATAATCATCTAAGAGAACACTTAAAATACAATTAAACACCCAGAAAACATACTATAATTTACACCCATCAATATCCCCATACTTATACCTTTGTTTTTCCTCAAGCAAAACTAAAATCACAATTAAACAAAACACATAAACATATAAACACACAATCATGCAATATGCAATAATGATACAATGGCATCAAATCAAAGTGCCAACATACTAACTTATTCCTTTCATGTTGAAATGGTTTGACTTGAATATACATATCAATCAAAATATTAACATCATATTCATAAACCTATGGCACTTATAAGCACGAATCTATCATTATTGATCAATTAAAAATGCAAACTATCATTAAGTAACCATTGATGAATATTCATGTTAATTTTAATAAACTAGTAGGTTTTATTCATTATAACAACATTTTTTAAATTTTCTTTAATGATAACCTAGTTTTTTGACACTAAGACAAATGCCTTGTCATGAACATCCCCCTGCTACTCAACTAGGTAACATTTTTTATTTTGCTAGGTTGGAGTGTCATTCTAGCCTTTTGACGTGAAGACAAACATTTTGTTATGAATGCCCTCAGTTACTCAGCTATATCACAGCTCTTAACTGGCTACCAGCTCTATTCTTATCCCAATTTTCTTGAAAAAGGCTACTGAAATACAAATTTAACTTATTTTTTCATTTAATTTCTTAGCCTACCTCAATTCTTCTTAGTCAATTATTCTCATGAAAGGGTACTAATAATGTTAACTAATTTAATTGAGATTAATTCTAAATGTATCCAAAAAAGTTTCATAAAGTGAACGAATAAGTGTCATATCCTAATTAACATTCATATTCATTCTAAAGACACTTAAAACACAAAATTCACAAGTTACTATGCCTTTACAATTTAAATGACCATGTTTTAAAGAATTATATTCAATTCGTGACATTGACACATTCATGCAATTCACACATCATGCAATAAAATGTTCACACAGTGCTATCCTAATAAAAAAAACATAATACAAATGTCAATTTCATATACAAATGATATGAAAATGCATATACATTCCCGCATAACACATTGTCCTCAATGTGAAAAAAATACAAGTAAAAATAACCAATAATAAAGAGAAATTTAGAGTAAGAAAACTTATGATGATTGAAGCGATCGAATCTAAATACCTTGAATAGAAAAATACTTAAGTTTTTTTTCATGTCATATCATTGTTGGCGTTGATGGCTAAGGACCTCCTTTAGTTATACCGCTATAGTGTCCAAGCGACCCTCCTTGCACTTGTTATTTTTTGTCATTACACTTAGTTCTTTCTTCCATCCTTCCTCTACTTCTTCCCTGTATTCTTTATTAAATAAGACTTTTTGTTGGTGTTGTTTTGGAGTGGAACAAGAGCTCTCCTGTAAACTCCTATATTTTACTTATAATTTTAAGTTGATATCTCGAAGTTCCAAACCATGGCACTCAAATATTTTTTCTTGCCTTAAATGTGTATAATTCAAAAAATCAGGGAAGGCAGGGATTAGTCCATCAGTAAAAACACGATGAAATTAAGCTAACACAGTAATAAGAAAACATATGCCTAGATAGCTACTTTTCATACTAATACGAATAATTATCGTTTTGAAAAAGGTGGGTGGGTGTACAAATTTTAATTTTTTGATCCATGCACTAAAGAATAAATAAATCCTTTTGATGACTCTAATTTTAGAGAGAGAATATGAGAGGTGAAAGAAGAGGAAAACAAGTATTTAAAGGCAGAGGTAGAAAACAAGGGTAAACTAAGGTTTTAAGGATGTAGGTCATAAGCTCAACGTTTCATGCCCGACACGATCTTGGGGTGCCACGATAATGACAGAGAGATCATGCACTTGCTATGCACAATCATTGCACCTTCTGTGATTGTGGCATGGTTGGATTTCTCTACCTTTACCACGTTTTGCTCAATTTACCTTATGTATGCACTAGAACTTGTTTCCTAACTTATAACAACTTCAAAAATATGAGAGTTAACAATCAAAATCACTCCAAACACAATCAAATAAGAACTTACATGCTAGACTTAAAAAAAAAAACCTAACTAATATGACATGCTAAGTTATGGTCATTAGCTTGACCATTCATCATTCAAATGTTGATTAATGAAGTGAAAGGAAAGAAATTACGTCCCTTTCTTATGAAAAGACTCCTCTGAAATATAGTTTACATCTTTGTCCATTCACCTTGAAGGTTTCCTTATTATTTTCCTTCAACTCTAAAGGTTCATGCTCAAATATGCAAGTTACTTTAAAGGGCCCACTTTGTCTCAACTTGAGCTTTTTAGGAAACAACTTCAATCTCAAGTTAAATAATAAAACCACAACTCCAACCTTTAGCTCCATTTTCTTAATATGAGAATCATGCCATTTCTTAACTTTTTCCTTATACAACTTGGCATTCTTATAAGCATTCACTTGAAGTTTATCTAGCTCGTTCAACTATATAATTCCTTTCTCACTCGCTTGCTTCCAATCAAAATTTAAGGCTTTTTTCTTCTAATATGCCCTATGCTCTAACTAATCATGTAAGTGACAAGCCTGTCCATAAACAAAACAAAATGTGGTCGTACCAATTGGAGTCTTGAAGGTGGGTCGATAGGTGCATTGAGCATCATCCAGTTTTAATGCCCAATCTTTCCTTGAACTGCTTACCATCTTCTCCAATAATCTTTTTAGCTTGCTGATTACAAACTCCACTTTTCCACTTATTTGCAGACTGTAGGGAGTGGCAACACGATAGTAGACTTCATTTCTTCTAAGAAGAGCATTAAGATATTTATTGCAAAAATATGCTCCTCCATCACTAATTATGGCTCACAGCACTTCTAATCCATTGAATAACCTCTTGATAAATTTCTACACCATCTTTCCATCATTAGTTAGAGTCGCTATTGCTTCAACCCATTGTGATATGTAATCAACTACAACTAAAATATAAGTGTTCCCTATGGAGGATGCGAATGGTCCAATAAAGTCTAATCCCCACATATCAAACACTTCCATTTCTAGAATGTTAGACAATGGCATTTCATCTCTTTTAAAGATGTTTCCCACTTTTTTACATATATCACATTGTGCAAAGTCTCGAACATCCTTAAACAAGTTCAACCAATAAAATCACATTCCAATACTAGTGTGTTGTCTTGTTCACTCCATAATACCTTGTATAGATAGATTTATGAAAATGTGTTAGTATGTCTAACAATTCTTCTTCCAGAACACATTTTCTAATTAATCCATCAACATATGTCCTATAAAGTATTGGTTCATCCCATAAAAAATGAGCACACTCATACAAGAATCGTTTCCATTGTTGATAAGACAAATCAAGGGGAAGGATACCACCTGCAACGTAATTAGCTATATCAGCATACTATGGTACCATGCAATTTAGCAACATCAAGGTTTTGTCAAGGAATCATTCATTATGTCATCACTCTACTACAATTCCCCTCCTTCAAGGCGTGATAAGTGGTTAGCTACTATGTTTTCTACTCCCTTCTTTTCTCTAATCTCAATAATAAACTCTTACAACATAAGCACCCATAGGAAAAGCCTCAATTTTATTTCTTTCTTAAAGAAGAGATGCTTTAGTGCTACGTGATTGGTAAAAATGATCACCTTAAATCCTACGGGGTAAGACTGAAACTTTTCACATACGAAAACCACTGCTAGCAACTCCTTTTTTTGTAATAGTGTAATTAAGTTAGGCCCTTGTTAATTTCTTTCTTGCATAATACATTGCATGTAGTCTCTTTTCCTTCCATTTTCCCAGCACATAACCCACAACTTGGTCACTAACATCACACATAAATTTGAACTATCATGACCAATTCGATGACATTAAGATTGGTGTTAAAATTAGTACCTCTTTTAACTTATTAAAAGAAGATAAAAAAAGTATCATCAAATATAAAAGGCACATCTTTAACTAAAATATTTATACAAGGTATAGCAATTAAAGAGAATTCCTTAATTAAGCGGTGATAAAATCTTGCATGTCCTAGAAATGTCGCACTCACATTAATTGGTGGAGAAAGCTTCTTAATGACCTCTGTCTTGACTCTATCCACTTTTATACCTTTGCACGATATCTTGAGTCCTAATATTACTCCCTCACATACCATAAAGTGACACTTCTCCCATTTTAAAACAAGGTGTGACTCTTCATGTCTTTGAAGAACTTTATACAAAGTTGTCAAGCAATGCTCAAAAGAGTCTCTAAAAGCTAAAAAATCATTCATAAATATTTCCAATATGTCCTCAATTATGTTTGTAAAAAAAGACATCATACACCTTTGAAAAATAGTTGGAGCATTACATAACCTAAAATGCATCTGACTATAGGAAAATGTTCCATAAGGATATGTAAAAGTGGTCTTTTCCTGATCTTTCAAATAGATAAAAAATTGATTATAGCGTGAATATCCATTAGGGAAACAATAGAATATATGGCCAACCACCATTTGATCATTTGATCCATAAATGGAAGAGGAAAATGATCCTTTTTAGTTACCTTATGAAGCTTTCAATAATCAATGCATGCTCTCCAACCTATGACTATTTGAGTAGAAATCATTTCACGACTTTCACTCTCCATTATTGCAATCCCTCCTTTCTTAGGTACATTGCACTAGGCTAACCCATTCATTGTCCAAAAATAAGTAAATGATACCTGCATCTAACAACTGTATGACCTCTTTCTTGACCACTTCTTTAATGTGAGGATTTATTCCTCATTGTCTTTCCCTCACTACTTTGCTTCCTTCTTCAGGGTTAATCCTACATGACCACATTAGGACTTATTCCTCCTATGTCGAAAATTTTCCATCCCATGGCCTTAATCTGCTTCCTAATTATCTTTACCACCTTGCCTTCTTGATCCCCATCTAAGTGGTTTGAGATAATGATGAGTAAAGTTTGGCCCTCATTTAGAAAGGTATACTTAATGTGTGTAGGTAATGGCTTCACCTCAAGAGTTGGGGCTTTATAATAGAGGGTGGTATGGGTGCTTCTATTCTTAATAAAATGTCTTGAAGTGATTGAACACCCAACTCCTCCTTCTCTCCTTTATCCTTAGTGTTAACTTACTCAAAACTCACTTCATCATTACAACTCTCCTCTTGCTCTTTGATACATTCATCCTTAATGTTTATCTTTATACAAGAGCTACTTTCCTCACATTCTTCAAGACTTTGTTAGTGTTAAACTCTACTTGATCATCACCAATTTAAAAAATCAGTTTGCCTTCATAAACATCAATCAGAGCTCTCCTAGTATTTATGAACGACCTTCTATGAATGATTGGGCAATTCCTATCCTCTTCAAAGTCTAATACTATGAAGTCTATAACAATAATGAATTTTTCCCCTTTGATAATGACATCCTCTACCATACCAAATAGTTTCTTGATCAATTGATCTGCTAATCGAATGAGCATAGAAATTGGCTTCACATTGCCTAACCACATTTTATTGAAAATCAACAACTCTCTTTCTTGCTTTATGATGTCTAGAGTTGATGTGTCTTCTACTTTGCTTGAACTCTACGCAATCTTTCTATTCATACACTTGTAATCACACAAGAAAAGGTATCAAATCATTTAATCAAAGGAATTCAAATCTTACAAAATGCTATTTAGTCCCCAACAATGGCACAAAAAAACTTGATCAATTTTATATAAAAAATTTTAATACCATAAGTATACAGATCGTAACTTGTAGTACCAAAGATATCGTTACCATAATGACAAATTAGACAACTAACACCTTGAATAAAACTTTATTTAAGGTAAAAAGATTGATTGACTTAAAATAAATTATTGAAATTGAATAACTAATAAAACAAAACAATTGAATAATTAAGCTACCAATAAGAATGAATATGATCAAAGCTAGAAACTTAGGAATTATTCTATCTTTATTGTATCTCCCCTTATCCAATTATGTTTGATCCTAGATATTCTAAGGTTTTGATTACCCTCTCTCAAGATCTAATCAAATAATTCCAACTGAAATCGATAATAATAGAATTGTAATCTCTCGATTCACAAAGATACTCCCAACTATTTAATTAGATTTGAAGCAATCCTAAGCATAATTAATTCACAATTAAGATCTCTCTTCAGTTGATTATGAATCTAATATTTTTAGGTCTAGTAATTTACTAACTCTCATTGTGCACCTTAACATAAATAACTTGATTCACTCTCTTTATTTGTTACTAAGTGTAAGCATAACAAATATCATAAAGTATTTATAGATGTATTGAATTCACAAGGGCAAATTTAACAAAATAGATAAAGAAAAATCCCTAATATGAATCTAGAAACTCATAATCATGTTCAAAATTATAATAATCCAAATCAAAATCAAAGACAATGAAATAGATGCAGAGAAAAGAAAGAAAAACATGTTTATATCTTAATCTAGAAATCTGGAATTTCTAGAGCTTCACTTGATGTCTCCTCTTAATCTTCCTAAATCTGGTGGTTGTTGCCTTTTTTGAATTTTTTTCTTGTATTTAAATAGTTCTTGAGGCTTTTAGGGTTGTTTTTAAGATTTCCCCTCTTAATTTGGTTCCAAAAATAGTTTTGAAACCTCACAAGTTCAAAAATATAACAAGTTAGAAAATGCCTTGTCACGATCATGGCCTAAATGATTTCATAGCCTATGTCACAATCATACATGGAGCCATGATCTTGACAATGGCCAATGCAGTGCTAGCTTTGTTCACTCTCACAATCGTGGCCTACCTTTATGCATCCATTTCTTCTCTTTACTTCAAGTTCATGTTTCCATATAGTTATAACTATATCAAAAACTTCTTGAAATATAAAATTAAGATCAAATTCTTGCTCAAAACCAATCAAACACATAAAACACTAATAATAACATAATTCTAAGTCATTCACATAATAATATCTTAAGGGTTTTTGTTTCTGTTTTATTTTTCTGTTTTTTATTACGGTTTTAACAAAAAAGGAAACAACACACTAAAATATGTTTGGTTATTTTTATTGCAATCTCCTATGTCTAAAAAAAAAGAAACTGCAATAGATTTTTAAAAAAAGAAAAAAAAGATGTTTTTCTAATATTTTGCAACAGGTTTTTTTCACACATTTTCTTTCTACGCCCTCCTCTTATAAACTTCCTTCAGTGTAGAAACTCTATCTCTTCTCTCTTACGTCCCAAATCTCTTCTCTCTCTCCTACTTCTTTTTTATTTTCTCTCTCCCTAACTCATCTCATACGTCCCTTTTCTATCTGTGGAGAAAGCGAAATTAGCTTGGGCTTTTAACCAAGTGAGTTTTCGAACATCTGATTTTTTTTTTCATTTTTTGTTCTTTTACATTTATAGTTTCGGCACATACGTGTTCTACATTTTTTGTTTACTGTTTTCCTGGGTTTTTCTACATTTTGTTTTTTAACAATTCTGTATATACATTTCACTTTCGACACATACGTGTTCTACATTTTTGGTTTACTATTTTCCTAGTGAGGTTTTCTGTGTTTTTGGATTTTTACGTATCTATATATACATGTTTTTAATTTCTGCACATACATGTTTATGTGAAAATTTTCTACTATTACTATGTTACTTATGCTTATACTTGTTTCTAGTTTCTAAACATACATGTTTATGTGAAAATTTTCTTGTTTAAAATTTGTTACACCACATATAGAGCACGGCATTGCACTCAGCAATCAGCACTACGTTGCAATTGGGCCAAAAGGTTACATAATTCACTAGTGTTTATTAAGTATATATACTAAGGACGAGTTGGGATGGACGACCACGCAATCCATCCCAACCGTCCAACTAATCCCAC
>JANIHZ010000208.1:25754020-25764377 GCA_027478365.1 Erythroxylum rufum | reverse complement strand
AACACTTAACTTCAATTAACCTATGTCATACAAATCCTACTAACCTTGACATAAATAATTAGTCCCCAAAAATTAATCCATCAATTCTCATAATTCATTTAAATCATGTTTAATTGAACAAGAAAAATTTCGGAGGCCAACATTCTGTCTCAACTACCAATCATATGTTTGCTTGTTTTGATATTTCTGGGTCGAATTCAGATTCAGATGAATCTAGATCTTCCCAAGTAGCCATCATGCTCTTTTTGTTTTCTTTACTTTTCTTTTGTTTTCATTTGAGCAACGGGGATTCCAACTTGTAATATCCTGGTTTATTGCACTCATAGCAGACGATAGAATTTTTCTCATTCTTTGAATTGTCTTTGCTATTCTTCTTAAAAGAGAAGTCTTTATTTCCTCTTGATTTCTTTTTCCACATCCTTCTGATCTTTCTTGAAATGAAGGATAGTTCATCATCATCTTCACTTAAATCTTGATCAGATTCACTATCATCATCCTTCTTGATTTCTTCAATCTTTAATGCTTTTGAAGATGTGCTTCTATTTTTCTGAATCTTCTAATTCTTTTGACTAGTCTTTAATGCTATAGATTTATCTCTTCTAGGTTTATCTTCTGTATCAAGCTCTACTTCATGAATTTTCAGCGAACCAAACAATTCATCTAGCTTCAGCTTACTTAAGTCCTTGGCTTCTTGTATTGCTGTTACTTTAGGTCTCCATCTTTTCGGAAGACTTCTGAGAATCTTTCTGACATGATCTTGACTTTCGTAGATTCTCCCTAGAGCTTTAAGTCCGTTAACAATTTTTTGGAATCGTTTGAACATCTGATCGATAGTCTCATCATCTTTTATCTTGAATAGCTCATACTGATGAACAAGAATACTAATCATGGACTCTAATCACTTCTGCTTAGAGCACAACTTAAAAAGAACTTAGCCTTTGAGTTTAACTGAAAGCGAGCTTTTTGATCAACCGTCCATTGGTCACGAGAAATACTATTGCCTTTGTCGTCTGTTGGTGTATATGGACCATTCTCAATAATATCCCAAAGATCAATATGTGTGGATTCTATAAAGAGTTGCATCCTGTCCTTCCAATAATGATAATCTTCACCGTTGAATGCAAGAGGTCTTGTGACTGAGGCACCTTTAGCTATAAAAACATGTGATTCAGCCATGGATTTTTATCCTCACTTTGTGATAGTGTATCTTGGAAACCTTGCTATGATACCAACTGAAGTAAATCACTTGTTAATATAGAAATCACATAAGATATATACAATACACAAGAAGGGGGGTTGAATTGTGTAAAATCTTCAAAGATATTATTCTTTAAAAATTTCTTGAATTTCTTTGCAAATTCAGATGATCATAAAAACAATTCTCTTAAGTCGATGAGTAATGCAATCATAAAAATTATTATCTACTCTTTTAATAACAAGAAAATTAAAAGATAAGGGTTAGCGAATAGACGCCGCAATTTTATACTAGTTCACCCTTAACCTTAGGCTACGTCCAGTCCTCAGAGTTTGTCTGAGATTTCACTATACTCTTCAACGTTACAAGTATTCTTTCTACACTTGCGGAGCCTCTTCAGGTCTCTCTCATAAAGTATTATTTATCTACTTTCTTAGCCTCTCCAGGCTCTGGCCTTTCTTTCTCTTGGAAAGATATTGTTTGAGCTTCACATTACAGATGTGTTTGCTCTCTTTCTTTTATACTTTGAATACAGAGTTTCTCTAAGTATTGTACAATCAGATTTTCTCTCTTGTATTGTATGTAGTTATTTATGAAAACGTTATCTTTTGTTTACGACTATACCTAGTATTTATAGCCTAAAACTTTAACTGTCTTCTTGAGAAAACTACTTCTTGAATCTTTTAGAAACCATTATTAGTTGAGTCTTGTAACTAACTCCAACTAAGTAACTGACTGATGTTCTAGAATCTTTTTCATTTGCATCGTTTGGTACTATGCTTCTTCTGGTGTCGCGCTTTCGTCTGGTCTATCTAAGACGCTTTGTCGTAATAAACCTTTAAGTATCGTCTTGAGTTGATCTTCTATATCTTCTTATGTTGACCTTCTGTATCTTTTTATGTTGACCTTTTGTATTTTGAAGTATCGTCTGGGGTTGACACGATTTGTGTCACTTACATTTTTCTACACACTTAACAAAATCATCAATACAGTTCACACATTTGTAAGGTTATTATTATTTGATTGTCATCAAAATTAATAGTAAAGTGAAGTCTTCTTGACTTAACAGTATCTTCCCATGACTGATGGGATAACACTCTTGAAATCTATATGTCTTACGGCATAAGATGAGAAGATGTGCATGAATATGATCCCGTATGCATCTGCAGTAGGATCTATCATGTACGCTATGCTATGTATGATACCCGATGTATCATATGCTCTAAGTGTTACAAGTAAATACCAATCGGATCCTGGTGAGGGTCACTGGGTGGCTATCAAGAACATCATCAAGTACTTGCAAAGGATTAAGGATGTTTTCTTGATATATGGAGATGGAAATCTAAAAGTAAGTGGGCATATAGATGCCAGTTTTCAATTTGATAAGAATGATTCCAAATCCCAATTAGGTTATATATTCACACTGAGTGGCGGGACGGTCAGTTGGAAGAATTCTAAACAAGAGATGTCTGCCGATTCAACAACTGAGGTAAAGTACATTGCCGCTTCAAACGTAGCAAAGGAAACAGTTTGGATCAAGAAGTTCATTACTGAACTTGGTGTGGTTCCTAGCTGTAATGGGCCCATACAGTTGTATTGTGACAACAATAGGGCTATTGCGCAGGCGAAGGAACCAAGGTCTCATCAACGGTCCAAACACGTACTTCGTAGATTACATCTGATTAGGGAGATCATTGGTTGAGGTGAAGTACATATAGAGAGAATACCCACCGAGTAGAATATTGCTGATCCATTAACGAAGCCATTGTCACAGAATAGCTTTGATTCTCATATACTCGCCTATGGTATTAGATACCAAGGTAATTGGCTTTAGGTCAAATGGGAGATTTGTTAGAGTAGTGCCCTAAAGGCAATCACCTTTAGCACGTTTTGTACAAAGTTATGTACAGACTTTATTTTCAATAATAAA
Source organism: Erythroxylum rufum (assembly GCA_027478365.1). NCBI lineage: Eukaryota > Viridiplantae > Streptophyta > Magnoliopsida > Malpighiales > Erythroxylaceae > Erythroxylum > Erythroxylum rufum. The sequence goes on along the minus strand of JANIHZ010000208.1, from coordinate 25,761,252 downwards.
GAAAGGCATATTTCATTAATTTGGTATTCATTATTTATAAATTGATATTGATATTGATCTATAGAAATTAATGAAGTCCATGATATATGACATAGTATGAAGGAAATCATGATGTGATCATACGACTAAGATTCCTATCATGTGCAATTATGTTAGTATCTAAATTATTCTTAGTTATAGTATTAATGAGATTGGACATCATTAATCTAGATAGACTAGCACATTTTAAACTCCTTGATTTGATCAAGCAGTGGATCTCAAAAGCTATAAACATGAGATGTTTAGAGTTGAGATATGGATCCTTACTAGAGGTAGTAAGAATATTGGATGACCTACCATGAGATCATCACATGGATGTTTCTAATGTCAGTGATAATTTCATATGGTGCATCAAAAGACGAAAAGGAAAAAGGCTAGTAAGATGAAGAGAATCGTGAAAAATTGTTAAAAAAAGCCTTCTTCTTCACGATTCTCACATTATTCTCATCATCTTTCAAGTTTCTCCTAAGCTTTGTCATCTTCTTCCTCTCCTTCATGTTGCTCTCCATAGAACAAAGAAGAGTCTAGCACTCTTGTCATTGTTCTAGCCATTCTCGGATCAAAGAGTTTGATTCGGTTAGTTTCTCCGATCTCTGTGTGGATACCGTTGGAGACAGTCTATTTTGGTTGTTGTGGTTTGCGACAACTCGACGAGTAGAAGATTGAAGAATGAAGAAGACTGCACACAAGGTACATGGTTATTATATGAATGATTGATTTGTGTAAATGCCATGAATTCCTATATATATATGTTATGAACATGTATGTGAAGTGGGAATATTCATCTAGGTTTTATGGTATTTCCTTGTATAGGCACATAGATCCTAGACTTCAGGAAAGTCCCGGAACAAATTTTTTTTGTTTTCTGCACCATGTGTATATGATGTATACACCGGGAATTTCCTACCTTGTATCTCTCCTATGACTCGTACATTGTTTCATTATCCAATTGTTGATAAGTAAAGATATCATTTCTTAATTTGGTAGCTTTTCTAGTGGGAAATACTTAGCCAAAAATTTCTCCAATAGCCAAAAATTTCTCCAATAAGTTATCCCTTGTGGTGATTAAAGCAACAAGTCATCCCTCTAACCATCGTTCAACCTAATCTTATAGTTAAAATAAGGAACAACTTCAACTTGATGGCTTCATCCATTACTCCTTTGATTTTGAACGTGTCATATATCTCCAAGAAATTAGATATATGTGTATTAAGATTCTTATGTAGTAACCTATTAAAATTTTCAAACTCTTGTAAAATATGTATAATGTTATGTTTCATCTCAAAATTGCTTGACATGATTGTCAATCTCTATATAATTAATTACATCCTTATTAAAATGGCATCATATAGTGAATCATAGTTTTATGTTTGCATTCTATAATGACTTGGTGGTGATCCATTTAGAAAATAGTTCTACTCATCTTTCGACATATCTATGAAAGTGTCCTTTCTATCTGTAGATCTTCTTCTTTAAAACTTGAGGAATTATTTCTAGTCATACACCAAAAGTTACAACTACAACTAAATTTGCACAAGCATAATAAAAAATTATTCAAAATGAAAAAATAATAGGATAATAATCTTTAAATATTTTCAATATTGCCTTGCTCCCTAACAACGACGCTAAAAACATAGTGAGACCTTACTATTCTAATACTCAACTTAGAATAGTATACTTATCATTTAGTGATCGTAAGGGTTCATCCCATAAGGAGTTGAAAAATAATGGATCTAATCCTCTAAAATTTAACTAACTAATAAAAAAAATAAATTGTTGATTGATTAAACTAAAACTAAACTAGTATTCACTTCTCTAAGTCATTATAAGAACATCGCTATAATAATCAATGAGAAATATCAATATAAGTAAATACCTATACAAGATTTCTTACTAACTTCATTGTATATGCTTATTCCATTATAGGAATTATATTGTTGAATCTGTGAATGCTCCTAGAATAATAATCCATCACCTCTCGATGTACAACCATGTACTCCTAAATAGGTTAATTGATATCTCTATCTTAGTAACTTATTTAAAGTTGCATTATATTCTTTGAAACATTGTAAAAGGTTGCCTTAATAAAAAAAGGTCAGTTTGGTTTATCTTTAGATCCTTATTCAAACTTTAATATATATGTCAAAGATATTTTTCATATAGATTCTCTCAACTATGCTTATATGTAAATTAAATAAGACTTAAGCTCTCGCTTATATATGGAATTAAATAACACATATAATTCTCAAACAAATAAACCTTTGTTTAAATTTAATCAAAATATGTAAAAACCTATAAAGGTTTAAGGTAATCTAGATATAAATGTATTTAGCCACAAATCATCATTGAAAATATGAAAATAATAATTGAAAGAAAGGAAAACTCATTCTAAGGCATCCCTTGATGAAATTATCTACCCTTTATTGGTTATCACTTCTCCATAATGAATTAAGGTCTCTCTATATTGAAAATTAAATTTGAATGTACTTTTATACTTTCCTTGGGTAGACACTTACTAATCTAGTTAAAGCTAAAAGTGAAAAAGAATACAAAATCTTAAATTTTTTTCCATGTGTTCTAAATTATGTTTGCTATAGACATGTTTTAAGAAACAATTGTGACCCAGAACATATAACTTTCTATCTGAAATATAAAAAGGGACACAAGTTGAGACAACCTTTGCAAATTTCTATTACTTTTCTAAAATTAGAAATATGCTAAGATATTGCCATATCTCAAGTCATTTAACTTTTTGTTTCTCTTATCTTTACCATATAACCTCAGTTTTACCTATTTATCAGAATGTTTATCTATTACTTTCTTATTCAAGAGAGACAAGGTTTAGCATATAACCATGTGTTAGTTTATATTTAGCTAAAAAGTGGCATTTTCTTTATGTTTTACCCTACAATCCCCTTCATTCTTGTCTATGCATATGGTGCATTGCAATGCATGCTTACAGCCATAACTATCAAGTCACAGTCATGAGTATTGCAAGTCACAGCCATGACACAAGTGTCATGGGCGTGACTCAAGATGCATGATCAAGACTCAAAAGTCATGGTAGTGACTCAACATGCATGTGTGTGACTCAAGTTGTCACGACTCAAGTTCATGGTCGTGACTCAACTATGCATGGGCATGACTTTTATGACCTGGCACCCCAAACCTAATTTTTCATTATAAATAGAACATGATGACGGTAGAAACAGGAGGAATCATGGTGAATTATTTTGGGTGCAAAATGAGGGGCAGAGCATGCATACCTTGGAAACCTATAGAGGGCTAAGCCTCCCCAACCTGGTTTCAGTTTAGAGGTAAAATTGATGCCAAAGAACGCAGTTAAGCATATCTTTTCATTTTGTAATGTTTAATCCCTCTCTTAAAGATTGTTATCATTTTTTTGTGTCTACTGATTTGGGTTTTGTAAAGATAATATGAATGCATTCATTAGATTGTATTTATGAAAACTCATTGCTATAATCTTCAATATAAAATGTAGTCATTATGTTTTAGATTCATTTGTAGCTACTAATGATGTTGAATCATTATGGATAACGTAACATAGGTTAAATGACCCGAGCTTGTAGGGTTATTGCCTAAAATGATATATTTTTCTTATTCATAATACGGCTATCCGATTAAATCTAGAGAGCTTGTTCTAGATGATCTAATAGTTAGGTTTAATTAAAGAGTTTTTTAAAATTAAATACGACCTAAGAGAAGACCGAGATTAATAGAGCTCATTGTTAATCTATGATCAATAGTTGCCAGAAGAGGTATGAGAATAACAAAATAATGAAATATACTTATTTGTGTGTAGGTTGAGATTGAATTGAAGACCAAATCCCAAACGCATTCATCACCTTCCATCATTTTTAATGTTTTCTTTAATTTGATTTTGTTAGTTTAGTTTTATTTTATTTTCTTATTTGTAGACCATCAAACCCCCAACATCTTAAACACCAGTTCTTTTCATTTCAAAAGCTTCACACATACTTTCTGCGGGATCAACCTAGATTCATGAGTAGCTATAGTTTTAGGTATAGTTATTTTGTATAGTGTTACGATGCACTATCACAATTTTGGTGCTATTGTCAAGGAGTATAGTGTTTTAGTTTTTGTTCTTGATTTTAATTACTCTTTTGCATATATTTGTTTTTAATTTATTTTTACATTTATTGACTACTTTCTTCATAAGGAAAAACATATTGTGTGCTAATCTTTTTATATTCTATTAACGTCCAATTTTAATAGAAAAATGACTAAGAGCAATTTATAAATAAGACATAAATACAATATGAATCTCATTATAATTTCATTTGCAATATATAATTATCCCATGGATTTTGTCATATACATTTAAATATGTACAAGATAAAGAATGTCTTTAAATTATTTTATCACCAAACTATAACTAATTGATTAGCTGTAGGATATAAACCAACAATTAACGTGTAACCTTGAACCTATTAAACATAAACCAGCTATGGTAGTATACGGGGCTCAATAATATATCTGCAGAAATGGAGATTATAGAAAACTGAGTTTACTATAAATGTATTATTGCTTTCTTTAGGAAGTTGTGATATGGTTTTGTGAATTCAATGGTTGGGTACTCATGTAGATATAAACTGGACCTTTAATAGCTGGATATGCAATATAGATTCAAGGGGAAGCAACATGTTCTAAGGGGAATGCAATTAAGAGAGTTGTCACTCATAAAAGGAACCTTAAAGAAATTAAATAACATAATTCAATTGTGTTTATTTTAGTTTATTCCCTCTTAGGTGAGATTTAAAGACTCATAATTATTTTGTTATTCTGCAGAAGGTAATGAAGTACCACCAACCTTGATCAATGTACTTTAAAATTTTAATGAGTTATTTAAAAAGCCTATAGAACTACCTCCTAGTAAAGTTACATTTGATCACAAAATTCCTTTAGTACAAGAAGCAACCACATCTAATATGAGACCTTATAGGTGTCCTTTGAAACAAAGGGATATTATTGAGAAATAAGTATAGGATATGTTTGATAAAGGCATAGTTCAGCTAAGTTCCAGCTTTTTTGCTTCCCCTCTGGTGTTGGTGGCTTAGAAAGATGGATCTTGGAGATTGTGTGTTGATTACAAAGCTCTAAATAAACAAACTATGAAAGACAACTTTCCAATCCCAGTGATTGATTAATTGATTGATGAGTTAGTTGGTTTTATTATGTTTAGCAAAATTGATCTAAGGTTAGGGTATCATCAACTTAAAATGTGGCCAGATGATGTGTATAAGACAATCTTCAAGGCCCATTATGGACACTTTGAATTTTCTAGTAATACCTTTTAGCCTTACAAATGCTCCTGCAACATTTCAAAGCTTTATAAATTATGTTTTCAAACCTTTCTTGTTCTGGTATTCTTTGATGATATATTAATATATAAACCCTTTATGAAAGCTCATGTGCAACACCTTATTGATGTTTTCAAGCTGATGCATCAACTTAAACTCTTTCTTAAAAAGAGTAAATGCTTCTTCAAGAGATCCAAAATTAAAAATTTTGTTCACTATATTTCTACTGAAGACCTCCAAACTAATCCTAAAAAGATCAGTGTCATAGTTTATTGGCCAACACTACTAATGTCAAGCAACAAAGGAGTTTTATTGGCATGGTTGGTTACTACAAGAAATTATTAGAAATTATGCATTCATTTCTCATTCTCTCACTCAACTCTTGAACAAGTGGGAATTTAAATGGAGTCTTAAGGCTTAACAAGCATTTGAACAACTCAGGAATGCATTAAGCTTTGCTCCTGTGTTGTCACTTTTGGATTTTTCCAAGGTGTTTATTATAGAAAATAACGCTTCTTCAAAAGGCATTAGATTCGTATCACTACAAGAAAAATGAAGCTTAGTGACGGAAATTACCGACGAAACATCTACATATTTCGTCGAAAAGCCAAGTTAGCGCGATGGAATTTACCGACGGACCAAAAAGCGGAGAAACGGTCGTAGGTAATAATTTGCGACGAATGACTGAATGTCCGTCGTAAATTTGCTGACAAAAATTTTGTGTAACCTTTAGTAAATATACCGCGGTTATTTTGTGTTGTCTTTGGTTGGTAAAGTTACTTGTCCATTGGCAAAGTTCATCAGTAAAATCTATTCGATATACCGATGGATAACTAATTACCATCTGTAATGACAATATTAACTTACTAACGGAATAGTTATCTATCAGTAAATTAAATAGATTTTATCGACGAACTTTGTTTTTCCGTCGGTAAATTTACTAAAAACTATTTTTTTAATTTCCCTGCATTAGATTTTATTTGATGATGTTATGGTTGATACATAATTTAAACAGCTATGAGTTATCTGTTGATAATATTTTGGTTTGTTTCAACATTTAATTTGTTAAAACAAAAATTTGAGTGATGGTATAAAGTAAAAATTATCTTAATTGATAATAAAAAATTATTTTGTACATAATAAGTATTTGTTACTCATACAAAATGACTACAAGTATGTTATTCATTTGGTGACCGCGGATGCTTTGATTGTTACGATAAGGTGCTACACCTCCCCTTCAACTCATCCTCCTCATTACGGAGCTGAGCTATGTACTCTATCGACTGTTGCAACTGAGTTGCCAATGTCTGTACTGTGCTCCGAAGGTTATGGACTTCATTAGGCGCGGACTGCCTACTAAATGTTGCTGTATTGGAAGTGGAGGATTGCGAATAACATGTGTTCGCAAATGAACCTAAGTCAAATATCCTTCCACGACAGTCCCTACCACCCACCGCATGAAGATAGGTTTGAGTCTCATCAACATCTTCAGACTGCTAAGACTATCGTTGAATGCTTTCTTGTATTTGGTCCTATCATAAGACAATGTTTATGTTAGTATGTGAGAATTATTAAGCATTAATATTAAAGCATAAATTCACATACTGTTAGGACCCGATCTCGGAACCGGACCCCAACCAGAAAAACAACGGAAAACGGAAACGAAAACAAACAAAGTGCAGAAGCGAATCACAAGCAAACGCGATCAAACGCGTGCAGAAACAAACGAGCGGAAGCGAAAGAACGGATCCTAGACGGATTCCTAAACCTGAGCGAAACAAATCCGAGATCTAATACAAATTATCAGAAACAAAAGAACGGAGATCATACATCGAAAGAATCGAACGGACA
>JANIHZ010000208.1:25577058-25590064 GCA_027478365.1 Erythroxylum rufum | reverse complement strand
ATGAACATTACCAAATGTACAATCAGAAAAATTTAATAATGCACATGTAGCAATTAAAATGTGTACAATGCATGTTCATGACAATCCCGGTATCATTCCATAAATCTCATCACAAGATGTTCCCCTAAATTTCAGGAATCCATTAACACCAAAGTTACTCAATTCGGACCAAACATGAAGAAGTTATGGCCAAAACTAAACCACGACTGAACACTACACATAACTTCACTCTAGACATTGAACATCTTAGGGGCTAAATTGAACTTCGATCCCTTCAAAACATTTGTAGATCCATGTCTCTAGTTTAATTTGCAATAAGAATCAGATCGATTGGAGCTCTATAGCTCAAGATATTACCAAATTACTGAAGCATGTTCAGACTTTTTCAACCAGTCTGCTCACTTTGATCCAATCAATCTTTCTCAATTTAACATCAAAACTGATCAATCTAGTATGCAGAGATAGAAAAATGCCTTAGAAATCTAACGCTTCAAAAATCAGATCGATCGAAGGTCGGACGAAGAAGTTATGCTCAAAAGAGTAGAGGGAGGTCGGTCGGCCAAAACTTCGACAAAAGTAGCCGAGCGATGCGCCCACGCGGACGCTTGGACAATTGGCTGAGCGGTGGTGCTCGCCCGCACCCCTGGCGCTCGGCCGACTAGCCGAGCGGGGCGCTCGTCCACGCTGCTCTGACCTCCCAACTTCAAACCTTCATATCTTTTGACTCCGAACTTTAAATTTGACAAACTTGGTACCATTGTAAAGATAAATGACCAATATACAATTTTCATGAACGACCCAAAAGCAAGTTCGGTCTCTAAAGGGGTCAAAAATTCACTCAAAGGTGACCGATCGACAATCTCCTCATAAACAGTACCAGAAATTGTAAACATCATAACTTTTAACCCCGAACTCTAAAATTTTCAAATTTGGTGTCTATAGAAAGATAAAAAGAAGTTCTACAACTTCCATGAACAATTTGAAAGCAGATTCAACCTCTAACTAGGTCAATTTCTCCTATGACTGTGACTGCCCTGTGAAAGAGTGGTAACTAGCAGATTGCCTAAATCAGGTCCATTCTTTGAAAATTCATAACTCACAACTCTTACATCCAAAATTAGCATACTATACCTCATTTTAAAGCTGATTCATTCCTCTACAACTTTCTATAAGACCACTTGAGCTAATTAGAATCACAACAGTCCAGAATTTAGCTTCAATGTACAATCATCACAAAACCTACACTTAACACATTTTCCAGCACCAAGCCTATTAACATCCAAAAGTCAACAGGTCATAACTCTCAACCTAGACATTGAAAAATTTCATACTTAGTGGCGATAGAAAGATAACAAGAACATCTTCAAGTTTCATGAAGACCAAATTAGCAAATTCAATCCAAATCAATCTAGAGAAATTCATCAAAGTTTCAGGTCATAAGGTTCGGATTACTGTTCATACGGCACCTACAACTCACTTTTAAGGTCAAATTCAAACCCCTTCAAGACACAATTTAGCATCACTTCCTTAACATAAAATGTAGCCAAACTTCTCAAGTTTAATTCCAGCCAACAACCACCTCATTTGCTCAACCATATAAAGATTTATGATCAAAACTTTGGAATCTATACAAAGTCAACTTTCCAGCTTTTATACCTAAACTAAATTCTATCACTTTCATACTTGTTCCAAACCAATAAGTATCCCAATTAGACAAGAAATCAGCCAATATGTCATCAAGACCTTCACTTAATCACCTAGCCTTAAAAATGGCAGCAAACACACAATTGTCTTTCCTTAAATTTCCATTCATCTAGCCTTACAAAACTCAATCCAAAACCAAGTCAAAACCAATTTAAACCATGTTAGATCATTCATCCTCACACTAACATGAACTTATACCCAAACAATCACACCACAAGCTTCATGAAAGTAATGCACAATAAATCATAATTAATGCACAATAACTCACAATGAATGCATTTAACTACTAATTGAAGAACATATAATTTAATTATCACCTAAACAAGCTTCAAATCTTCAATTCTTCAACTAACACCAATCTTCTACTTCTCCACACCATGCATGACAATCATCATGGCAAGAAGATAGAAAGCTTAAGCTTGTATGCATGAAAAGAAGGCACTTAGGGTAGAAGAGAAGAGTGATTTAGCTAGAGCCAATGAAGAAACCAATGAAGAAGAAGGAGGTAGGAAGGTTTCGGATGAGAGAAGCAAGATCAACTTTCATTCTTTCAAGCTTTGATGGAAGAGTCGTGAATGAATGAGTGTAATTCAAGCAATAAATGAGTCCAAGGGTGTCATGACATATGTCATGACACTTGGCTTTTAATAAGAGAAAAAGACAAGAATCATTAAATAGCTTTTAATAAAAGAACCCAAATAAAAAATGAAGTCTTTGGTTCGTCCAATTCCAATGGCTCTAGTTGCAATCCCAAAATTAATTACCTCAATTTCCAGTGCTATTGGACATAAATTTTCAGTACAGGAAACCAACCAGTCTGCCACTTGGCGATTTTTTCGGTCCGGAAATTTTCCCTGAAAATTCCCATAACAATTCCCAAAATTTCCCAAAAATGTAAAAACACATAACAATCCACTCCAATTAAATTTTCAAGCACAAAAATCACATTTTCCACAATGAAATCACATTTAGGCACATATACCGAGAAATGTCATGAATGCATGTACAGTCCTTTTCATGTGCAAATTTCACTATGCACGTGTAAAGGTATGTATGAATATTTCAAAACAATTCTAATGACTCTTAATCCTTTCCAAATTACTATACTACCCTTCCTATCGGAGGTGGGATGTTATAATCTCTATAGTGAGTGATATGAACAAAGGGAAGGACCAAAACTGGCAAATTTGTTTGGGAACTGATTTAGCCACTCATTATTAACAAAGGCTCTATCTAGCTTTTTTTCTAATGAACCAATCTCCTTTGTTACCTATTACTCCAATAATTGTCCTTCATAATTTAAATCCATAGCCCTTATCTAATTCATTATTTGACTTAACTCTTTAGTTAGGCTCTTTTGGATCACTTTAGTTCCTTTAGCTTCATTTAAATGTAAAAGATAGTTTAATTCTCCTATTAACATCCAAGTGCTTTGCATGCTTCCATTGATCCTCCTTAGATCCTCCTATAACTTGGTTCTTTGAAAAGACATCTTTGCAGCTTAAATAACAGACACCTCGTTAGAAACAGAAATCGACATAAGGCGACCTATGAAGTGAATCAACTAATTTGACATGCCAGTGTTAAATGTAATATTATAAGCTATCACTATCCTACCATTAATATTGTAGAGCGTAACTGAAAATATAAGTCTAATTTACACCCATAAAATTCAAACCTTCACTCAACTTCTCAGACTTTTAAAAATAAGACCTAGAATGATAGTTTTTTTTAGGCTTAAATCTTTAACAAATTATTGCTTAAGAGGTTTATTAAAACCCTTTACATTCCAAACCCAAAAAGACATTAGTTAAGGAAATGGGAACTTCCCAATTTAGCTATACCTATCTTTCTGCTAGACTTTGTTCTAGATGTGAGGTTACCTTAACGAATTCCTTATCAGAAGGCTATGGACCCAACTTTTCCAATTGTTAGAAAGATGAAGTTTAGAAGTTTCATGTCCTCCCTCCATAGTTACCATGTTCATCACCTTGTCACATTCACTAGAGGGATTTGTTCTTAACACTATTACCTCCATCATCTGATTTGGATCCTATCCTTTACTAATTTTTTTCCAAAGAAGGAGAAATTTCCTTGGAAATAGCCACTTTTTCCTAGTTAGATTTTTAAGTTCCTTGCCCTCTAAAAGGATTCAACTCTAGCTCCTCTTCAATAGCCACACCATCATCTAGATAGACAGGAACTTGATCGGAATTAACTTCTGCATCTAAGGAGGATACAGCTTCCTAAATTTCCATAAGTTCATCATACAAGCCTGTACTAAAAGTTTCCTTATTGGTTCTCATCTTTTGGTATGATTAAGGGGCTTCCAAGTGTAAGTTACAAGAATTTTTATATTTAACTAATTCACTAACTATATTTTGCTTCAGTATTGATAAAGCCTCGGGGAGCTTCTCCTTTCTATTAACTTTCATGCAAATCCTGGCATAGCCTATCCTTTCTGCCTCAGCAGTTTGAGAGTCTAAACAAAGAGACTTTCCCGGAGAACTAGCTAAAAAGCTTAGCCTTTCAATCGTCTAATATTCCAGCTAAAATTTATAAATATTCACCCACAGTGGAATTAGTTCAACTCTACTTTCATTCCGGGGCACCATTTCTAAAGAATTAAGAGGCTGACATGCAATGTAGCATGGCCCTTACTGCACAATATTCAATACGTTTGCATCCTTTGTGAATTTTGAATATAAAAACATCCTCTTCAGTGAGCAACGTTTTTTCCAATCCCAGTTGACTCCATTTGGAACTAGCCCAACACTACACCTAGGGAAAGGAGGTATTTTTGGTTAAGAAATATCCTAACAAATAGTTGCCCTGGTTTGGAGTATTTCTAAGGGACCATCAACCTTTAAGCTTTGGTAGTATGTAAGCGTGTCCCTCGTTGAATTCCAAGTTTTTATGTTAGTAGATGAATGTTTAATAACCTCAAGAACTAGAGGAGTGAATTCTACACTGGAAGTACCCGAGGGTTCCTCCACCAACTTACGAGTCAAGGCGGGGAACTCTTCTATAACTTGAGTTGGACCTTAGATCTCGAGGCAAAACCTCCAACACAACACCAAACAAGCTTTATCGTTATCAGAAATAGTAATTGAGACTAAGCACAAGGTCAAACCAGTAAATTACCTAAAGAGATGGGACAGCACTCCTCTCTTGAGCTTAATAATTATAAAGTTAATTTACTACGACTTTTAATAATTTGGATAAAATTAAGGGTTTTAAATATAATTTATCCTTAAATCTTTATTTATTTTATTTTCTGCTTCTTGTTTTAGATTTCATTTTCTGTATTTTTCAAATCAATTTATTCTCTTCATAAAAGGAATAGCACTAATTGTGATACTGAACCTTCCCATTCTTACTCCTAAGATTGACTCAACGTAAACCTGAAAGTAGAAAAATAAAAGAAAATTTCCTCTCTAGTCTGTTAGACAAAAAGCGCTTGCATCTCCTGGAGGCTAATTCTAGCATTATTACGAGTTGACCTCGTTAGATGCATATCCGAAGCGATTATACCCTTGTTTACTTTTTTTGTAACAAGAGCCGGTCTGAATATGTTTGCTTTTTTCTTTTTAATAATATTAACACACATTATTCATCCAAAAAAGAAGCATAAAGTGTGAACAATTTTATTAAAAAAAACTTCAAAAAGCATATACCCAAGAGTTACCATTTGCTAAGGTAAGACTTCCTTTTCGTTTGGGGTTTTTATTGTCTCCAAAATTAGTCGGTCTAAGAAGTCATGTTTAAGTCCCAGTGCAATAGACGAAGAAAAAGAGACTGAACCAAATGATAAACCTGCCAGCGAATGAAGCTAACAGAATCTGCTATTCCACCTTGTCGAAAAATTAAAGCAGGGCCTGGTAACATACAAAAGTAACTTGAGCTGGATAAATATTCTGCAAATGCCTAGTACCATGACCCTGCTGACTATTCACTATGGTATACACAGTTATCCTTCAGGCTTTAGACCAAGAAGAACAAAGTAGTAAATGCTGCATCTCCAGCCGAAGTCATTCAATCCATGTAATTTATGTCTATCTCAATCTGTACGTCTCACTTGAAATCAAAGCAACGTTCATAAACGCAAGACAGTTGACAATTGCTAGTTTATGTCACAAGGATATTGTACAGCCTAATTCCTTGGCAGCGGCGTCAAGAAATTGAATTGGCATTTCTCTTGCAAGGCGGCTCTGAGCTTCCCAATTTAAGCACTTCTCTATGTCAGCTTTCCAATCAATGACGTCTATGTTAAAGTACTGATAAGGACCATGAATGCCATTTATTTCTACTTGTTTACAAGTAGAATTAAAAGAAACAGTATGCAAAATCCCACGAAGAACTGATGTGCTTAGAGTGCGAACATGTGCACTTGAATGGCAAAGACATTGGATGGTAGCAGGTAGACGGCACTGCAAGAAATGGCACAAAAATGAATTGGTAACTATTAATGTTTTTTCTCCTTCCAATAATCAGGAATATGTGCATTTTAATGCCTACATGACATATGCATACTCCTACATGCAAAAGGCCATGATTATATGCATGCTGTTCATGTGGACGTTAAAACTTTTTGACTAAATGAGAGGGGAATACATCAAGTAATGGATTCTTACTTTCAACAAGTTCGAAAGGCCATCAGCCACAGCAAATCCAGATTCTCCCCACTCCAGCACTGGTTGAACCGCCCTTGCTGTAGCTTCTAGTAGCTGATAAAGAGCAACAAAAATATTAATTAATCAAACATCAGTTACACAATCATCAGTGTTCCAGAAAGTTTGATCGATCTCTGAGTTATTCACTGGCAACTAAGATATAAAAGGTGATATCGAAAAATGCATTGAGAACATGGGGTTGGAGAAAACCAATGAGAACACTGAATGCACTGGTCACTATTTCTCAAAGAGTGAGTTTTACCTCTAGCTGTGGTAAAGTGCAAGCTTCACCATCAACAAGCATCCCATCTGTTGCTCGAAGAAGTAAATCTGATGAGCTTGCCAAAATTACTAATGATTCGGAAGTATTATGGTTTCTCATTAACTCCACAATTAGTTTGACAATACGTTGGTTGATTCTCCACATCTTCTGACCTTGATCATCATCTTTGGCAATCCAAGGTTGTAACTCCCTTTCCGCCTGACAAGCAAACAAGGTCATGAAAGTGACTAGAAATTAAAGCAATAAATTACTGAGGAAAACCAAGTAATAATTAGAAAGAAGAGCGAAAACAATAACTCATCCATCCTTGGGTGATCAATCATTTAAAACTTCAATATTATTTGTTCCATATCGTTTTCTTGATTCCCCAATTTTTCAGATATAGGGTCTCCAATGGCAAAAATATGTGGTATCAGAGTTGGCAGCGATATATGAAATAGGCAATATAAATACCTGAAGAACAACAGCTGTAGTTGCTTTTGTTGGTGATGCTGATACGACATTGCATAGTGCATCAACAACCTAGTCACAATCCAATGAGATGATCAGGACACTTTCAGGGAAAAAACCATCCAAATATCAGAAGTTGCTACAATAGATTTTCCTCGCACAAGTAAAATGTACAGCACCTTTCGCATATAATCAGTATGTTGTGGTTGATATATGATCTACTTCTAAGCCTCACCTAACAGCTTAAGTTTTCTAGTTAAACAATTCCTTTTGGCATGGTGTGAAAACCTTCATGACCAAAAGTTTCTGAAGGTTAGGATACTACTGTACTCAGGAAAAGTTAAAGAGCATAGAGAAGCATGTAGTCAAATTGGAGAAAGTGCAGTGCTGAATGCTGATAAAAAGCAACTCAAAGGAATTCATTTGAAAGAATAGCCACCTAATATTAATTAGTAGACAGGAATTCCCTTAGAAACTTTCTTTAGTACCTTGGTTCATATAGTTGTCATGTTCCTTCGTTTAAGCTCTTACTTTTGCAATCTTAGCTTCTGCCTGTATAGGCTAATCTATGAAGGGCGTATTGACTAATTTTCAGAATAGTCTTTTTTTAAACTTAGTGTTGGTTTTTGTGAAGTAAAGTAAATAAGAAAGAGTATAGAGAAAGAGGAGTGTGAGATTAATGTAATTCGATCATAATTCCTACATTAGTGAACACAAAGATCACAATGATAAATTGCTCAACTCATATATTTATAATAGCAAGGCAGTATTCTATTTTAAATTCATAGGATATTCATATATAGCCCCCGAAACCATACGATAATGGCAGAGATAAAGAGGAAATGATTCAAAAGTAAAGCCAACACTTACTGAAACAAGGCTAAAAGATATCAGAATGCATCATTAATTAGATCCAACTCTTCTATTTATAAGATTAGGGTAATAAAGGTTAACAGGATACACATAGTATTCCTACATAGACTATATATAATAGTAATATTAAATCATATCGAATCTCTCAAATCTTCAATAGTTGGTTTATATAACAAAAGAGATAAATAAAGCAGTTATCATGTTTATCTGATGGTAGCTTACCTGTCTCCATCCTTGTTGAGCAGAAGTGCTTTCAGCACTAGGTTGAATTTCTGGTGCAGCAATCAATTTGTGCCATAGCAGTGAGACAACTGAGAAACATATTTCTTGTTTCTCTGCAAACATTGACCTTAAAAGAACTTGTGCATTGCAATTAAAACCAAGGTGCCTATCCATAGTTAAAAAATTGGCCAAATCGGAAGCATCTAAAGGGAAACCTGCAATTCCTTTTCCCAAGTTACTTCCTGATCGTTCTTCTGAATATGAAGTTCCCTCATATTTATGCTTATTTTCTGAATTAGATTGTTTACACTGCAGAATAGATGATTGGCCTGAATTAAGGCAGCCATTGCTCATGGATTTAATCTGCTCTTTTACCTCAGAGACCCTAAAAGAGTCCTTCAAATCTGGTGCATGCAAATTTGCTTCTAATGGCTCAGCCTTGTTAACTATCGATGCAACAGTCTTGCTATGGAAATCTATGAGGTTATATAGTGAAGATGCTCTACTGTAAATTTCATTGTCCCACTTGCAGCGCATCAGAACGGATAGAGCACACATGCAAGCCTTGGACCTCCTGAATAGTTCAGAAACATGAGCTGCGACCATAGCTGCAGCTACTATCTCATTTGAGCTATAACTCCATGAGGTACCAATGGAAGATGGTTTCAGAGAAAAAAGTGCCTCCAAAATTGCCAATATTCTGTGTGTGTGAAGAATTGCAGAGTCAATACTGCTTCTAATGTCACTAGTAGATCCATTTATTCTTGCAGGCTTAGCTAGAGTTTTTCCATCTTTAGAACTGGAATGATTATTTCCTCTTGAAATGAAAGGGAATAACTGTAGCTCACAAGCAAGGGCACATACAGCAGCCAAAACATAAGAATCAAAGGCTGCAACTGGACCTTGCTTTTTCAATTTTTTGGATCTCACATTAATTTGCACTTTGGATGTCAACTGTAAATCTTCAGTGCTATCATCAGATGGATAACTTTCTTCAACCCTTGGTCTCTTCCTGCTTTTGGACTGAGCTTCATGACTAACACACACAGTTAACACAACAAAAAGAAGGCGTGAAGCAAGCTCCACAGAAGCACATGACTCCAAAAAGAGAGAATGGACCATAGTACGAAGCTCTGCCACAGCAAGGTTTTTGGAGGAAGACCCTATGCCAGACAGGTATTTTGCTTTTCTTGTTTGTTCTCTAGAAGAATCAGGTGGAAAAGTTCTCTGGAGAATCGCCTCCACAGTGGCAACAAATATTTTCATGAGGCATGCTTCAGATGGACTTCCACGAGGAAGATATTCAAGGACTTTAAGGAGAGGTATATACAGATTCCAGGATAAAACTGGGGGCTGCAATGGAGTTGCGACTATAATTTCGGGAAGATCAACTGCAGAGGAACCTACAGGAATGAGGCCATAAGCTGCTTCCCATATAGTACATATTCTCCATTCAACCTCTGGACCATGAGCACAAAGCATAGATGCAATCCCCTGGGCAGTTGCTTCTATAGTTGCTTCAGCTGCAGGCACCTCAATCTGTTCATAATAAATTTTTTTGGAAAGTATTTATCTTTAAAAATAGTTCAACAGAGAATATCTAATGTTCTAAATCAATAAGGTAGCAAATGCGCAACCAGAGATTATACAATATAAAAAGAAAAGTAACGTTATAAAAACAAAACCCAAAAGATAGGAGCAGTACTGTAAGGTAATGACTTTAGTTTCACTTCATGTTTTAAAAAGATTTATGTACTTCACCCATAGTTGGATGTAGACTAGAAATCTAGCATAAAAAGTCCCTTATTGACTGAAAGTAAACCAGAACAGATTGGTTTATTAAACAATAATGCTTAGGGTACCTGCTGCTTGTAGCTTGAAATATAGCCACCAAAAGGTTCGTGTTGAACCTTAACTCCCTCAACTTGGCTGAGTGGGGGAAAGAGCAACACAGGCTGAGATAGGATGCGAAACAGTAATGCTGCAGCTGCATCAGCAGCTATACCTGCTCTCATAGACATAGCAGTCCCTATTGCACGTAAAAAATGGAGGTGCATCCAGTTCCTTGGAAGCTACATCATCAGACACAAAGGAACTCAGGAAAATGAATCAAAAAATCTGAAGAGTAGATTTCCAAATGGATAAATTATGTTGTATATGATGGTTTGAGTAAATATTGTTCTTTCTGATTAGATATCACCATAAAATTTGACATTACGGTTCATGACATACTTATATGTCATTGCTGCAGGTTTCAAAATTTTGGCACGAGAAGAATTCAACATAATCTCAGGACTTGTCGATTGTAAAACCTCTTACATCATGTCAACAAACAAATCAACAAAAAGCTTAAACTCATGGATGAGGCTCTGGAAATGATTCAAATACTTGTTTAATACAGATAAAGGAAACATTTGAGGCCTGTCAAGAAAAAATCTGAGGAAGGCATGCACATGTTGGAACAAGGCCAGAAGAAAACTATTAACAGTAAAAGGTATGTAAAATTTATTTGCTTAGCAGTGCAAACCATCCAGCTTACCCTAATGCCAGAGGCATAATCTTCAGCAGCTCGAAGGAGTTCTACAAGTTGTACAGCAGCATCAAGTGCATCTGGGGCCCAGGATGGTGGTGCTTCCAAAAGTCCAAGAAGAAGTCGTTGAGTGGCACTTGGTGTTGCAATGGCATAATACCTGCATAAGTACAAAACAAGTTCTCTAGTAAGATGATACTTTAATTTAGTGCATTTTAATAATTGTGGAAAGAGAATTTATAATGATATTAAAAACCTCTTTCCCAACACCTACAGTGGACAACGTCATTTCTACCATTCTTTTACATACTAAGACGAATCTCCACAAAGGTGTTGTATATGAAGTTAGAAAAATTGTAACTGTAACACAAAGAAGTTTTCAAGCTTAGAATATAACAATGGAAGATTTACCTATGAAATAAGCGTGCATATGGCTCAAGAGCTGGTAAACCAGCAACTAGATGCTCATCCAAAGCTGTTGTTGGAGGAGGGAGTAAAAGTGCAGGAACAGCAAGCGCGGTTAATGTTGCGGTCTCGTAGCGAGCAACTTCATCATCACATACACTTAATATAACCCCAGCCCCATTTGCCACTGCCCACCTTGGTGTTGAGGGCATAAGCTGAGGATGCTTTCCAGATCCACGTGAAGAAGCTAATTGAAATGAAACAGACGACGTTTGACATTAATATTTGTCTGTGCACAAACTACTGCATTGTCTACTTGCCATGACATCAATACTTATCATAATCAAGGAAAGAGAAGATGTTATTTCATTTTTGTTTCACATTTTAACAATATCAACTGTGTAATCAAAGAAAACTACATCTGAACCAATACAATGGCAGAAGAATAACGATAAACTGATAGGAAAAGGAAAGCATATATGATCACTGATCATATGCTTTTTTCCTGTGATCATCAACATCAAATGATGGAACCAATTAAATAGAAAAAGTAACATGATCTGAAAGAATATACCCACCACATGCACACAAATTTACTCCAGATGGGGAGAAGTCCAAACACAAAACAAATAAACTTATCCACATAGTTTATCAAAAATTAATCAAGTTCCTCAAGGTGATATCTTTTCACATTTCTCTAAATGAAATTTAACCAGCAACTTAACAGAAGAAAATTAGAAGTTATATTTAGCAAAACTAACAAGTTGTTGGTGGCCTGAGCTCTCCTGCTGCATATTTTCCCATGACACCACTACACCTGAAATAAATGGAAAAAGTGTAAGCTGCTAATATCTAAGAATCGAATTTTAAAGAAGAAATGAGAGAAGACCATACTAGAACTAGAGAAAATTAGCTATTCTGCATACTTGAATCTCTAAACAATTAATCCAACAAAGTTAATACAGCTGCCAATAAAGTGCATTGCATTAAGGCACATCCTATGTGGACCAATAATTAGCACAAATAGGAAAAAGGAAAGTAAACCAAATTGCTGGTACAGCAAGTAGTTGATGATATTATGCATTATATATGTTATGCAAAGAGAACTCGAACCAACCCTTCAACAGAAATGTTTGGAACTGCTGATGGAATTGTAAGAGGAAGAGAGAAGAGTAATTATAATGCTGTGATGATGTAATTGTTGCTAATATTGACTTATATGTTAGGCTGACAGATCACTTTAGCAAGTATTACTCAGCATATGTGTTCAACCAGGTATTAGTCATCAGGTTCTTCACGTATTTTAGTAAATCGTTGATCATGAGTTCACTGTATTGCATATATCGAAATATACATCCATCTCACTTATATTCACCCACAATAATTATTCATAATGAAGCAGTCAAGATAGTAACTTCAAATATTCTCGACAATATATGTCAGATTAGGTAATGTTAGCAGGCAGACAATTGCTATTGCCCTACTCAACAAGGATAGCATTCAACAAGACAGACGGTGTACCACACTGGCCAAGAACCTCAAATGTAGAAGATGAGAGAGAGAAAAAATTTCCTCAATTATTTACTGAGTAGTTTGGTCCCACTTCTGTCTTTTATTTTATTGATATAGTTTTTATTTTTCATTATTTAATTTTGGTATTTTCTTAAACAAAAAAACTTATTTGGTTCATATCAATGTAGTTATACTTTTGTTAATAATAATAATAAAATTATAAATAAAAATTAGAGATAAATTAAATTTAAGTTTAATGTCATATAATTTTTGCTAATAAATATTAATAATAAATTCATCATATCTTATTAAAATTAAATAATTAAATGTGAAATTTGTAAATTAAAAATTTTT
>JANIHZ010000208.1:25512366-25538702 GCA_027478365.1 Erythroxylum rufum | reverse complement strand
TACTATTTTTGTTATTGGAGCAAAAGCTATTTGTGGCTAAACTCAGTTATTCTGATTCAAGGGGATTCAATACTCTAATTGTAACCTTGTCAGGTTTTGTGTTCTAAATCTTTTATTCAAGTATTTCTTGTTTTAAGTTCTCATATTTCATGAATGATTAATATTTGATTAATCTGACAATTTAATTTAATATTATTATTCTATCACTATCGAGGAATTCAATGATCCGTAATTGTCATGAAACATTGATGTAAGTAGCAACTATTTTATTCATGAATTTGCATATTTAACTTATGGTAAACAAGAAAACTAAGTTGAATAATTGCAACTATCTTGATTATTAATTTAGGGTTTAGTCTTTTTCACAGAGCTTATTGCTATCATTTATTTGATATGGAATGCTATCACACCCAGTCAATAGATGATAAGTTTTGGTTTAGATGCTGGGTTTGAACTAATTAATTTATAAAAATTTGAGACTTATTAAGAATATCTTAATATGTTTCAGACTAACTGCTTGAATCGTAAAAATATTATTTTTAGACTAATAATCAATGTTACGACTAAATGAAATCTTTCCCTTAAATCGGAGTTTGGTAATCTTGACTCTCTTATTTTAAATTCAGTTGATTTAATTTGTTTTCATATTAATTTTAGTTAATAAGTTATTTCATCAAAAAACCACCCATTTACTTTTATTAATTGAAATTAAGAAGCTAATCTTTAGTTCTCTAGGGATTCGACCTGGTTCTATGACTACTAAAAAAGTTTGGAGAACTATAATTATTTTGGGGGCTTCGACATTTCGACCAAAATTTGGTGTCATTGTCAGGGAACTATTTTAGTTTCTTTGCATTCTTATTTTCAATTATTGCTAACTTCTTGTCTTGTATGACTCGTGCTCTCAGAAAAAAATTGTGATATAATTCAAAAATTGAGAAGACAGCGCGTCGTTTGAGAAAAGAGATTAAGCAAGGAAGCTGTCATTCACCTTCAGATGTGAAAGTTAAAATAGATCTAACAATTGGTGAAGACTCTAATTTTCAAGAAGCAGATGAAAAGATGGCAAATCTTAACCCCAGAATGTTGAGGGAGTTAGCAACACCGAATTTGAATTAACAACCTTTATGCATTCAATTTCTAGATGTTGAGGTAGATTTCGAATTGAAATTAGGTTTGATTCACTTACTACCTATTTTTGTGGTATTGGAAATGAAGATTCGCATAAACACGTGAAAGAATTTCATGTTATCTGTTTTGGAATGAAACCATAAGGGGTGACAAAAGAACAAATTAATCCTAGGGCCTTTCCATTCTCATTGAAAGATAAGGCAAATGATTGGCTATATTATCTTCCACCTACCTCAGTAACAACATGGACCGAGATGAAAAGAATGTTTCTAGAGAAGTTTTTTCTCGCATCAAGAGCAACGAATATCAGAAAGGAGATATGTGGAATAGGGAAAATTACAGGAGAAACATTATATAAATATTGGGAAAGTTTAAGGAGCTATGTGCCAATTGTCCACATCATTAAATTCCTAACTTTTATGAAGGACTATTGCCAATGCATCAAAGTATGGTCGATATAGCTAGTGGAGGAGCTTTAGCAAACAAAAAACCTAAGGCGGCCAGATAGTTGATATCAATTATGGCCAAAAATCATCAAAAGTTTGGGACAAGGATGAATGAAGCTATTAAGCGTGTATACAAGGTAAGTAACATGCACCTTGAGGATAAAATTTCTGATTTAACCACTATAGTTTGTCAAATAGTTGTAGTCAATTGCAATCAGAAAGAGTGTGTGGAATATGCTCATTCTCTGGACATCTTACGGATATGTGCCCTGCATTGCAACAAGACTCTCTTCAAGAAGGTAACACGATAAGGCGCTTTCCTAGTCAACCTCAACGAAAGTAAGACCCTTATTCCAATTACTACAATCCAAGATGGAGGGATCATCCAAATTTAAGCTATGGAAATTAAGGAAGCCAACAACGATATCAACCTCACATTTTTCAACAACCTCAAGTTCCTACATATGCTCAACCTCAATCTTCAAATTCAAGTTTGTCTTTAGATGAAATTGTTAATGCACTGGCTAATAATACTCAATAATTTCAACAAGAAACAAGGGTAAGCCTTCAAACTTTAGGAAATCAGATCACTCAATTAGCCACCTCAGTGAGTAAGTTGGAAGCGCAAACATTAGGAAAATTACCTTCCCAAATGGTGGTGAATCCTAAGGAGAATGTGAGTGCAATGACTTTGAGAAGTGGTAAGGAAATTAAATCTGGAACTTCTTTACCAATGGAGGTAGAAAAGCACGATGATGGAGAAAAGAAGGAAGAACTTTTAACTCAAGAATCATCAAAGGTAAAAAATGTTTCATTATCATCAATATCAATTAATGCACGTTCACCTCCTTTTCTTAGCAGGTTGGCTAAGCCAAAAGAAGATGAGCATGAAAGAGAGATCTTAGAAACCTTTAAAAAGGTTGACATCAATACCACTTCTTGAAGCCATCAAGCAAGTTCCGAAATATGCAAAATTCTTGAAGGAGCTGTGCATAAATAAAAGAAAGCTGAAGGAAAAGGAGAGAATAATTTTGGGTAAGGATGTATTAGTTGTGATAAATAGGAAATTACCAGGAAAATGCAAATATTCAGGTATGATTACACTCTGTATGTTATTGATAATAAACAAATTGAGCGTGCCATGCTAGACTTAGGTGCATCTATTAATGTCTTGCCATACTCAATTTATCGAGCTTTAGCTCTGAATTCTTTGCAAGAAACTAATGTGATAATCCAACTAGCTGATCGTTTATATGTGCGTTCTATTGGAGTTATTGAGGATGTTTTAGTCCAAATTAATGATTTGGTATTTCCAATGGATTTTTACATCTTGAAAATGGATGGAGATAGTGTGGAACATTCGACTTCGATTCTATTAGGTAGGCTGTTTTTGAAGATGGCCAAGACGAAAATTGATGTGGATGAGGGTGCTCTTTCTATAGAGTTTGATAGAGAGATAGTAAAGTTCAATATTTTCAAAGCAATAAAATACCCTAATGATCTTTAATTTGTCTATCATATGAATATTGTGGATTCATTTGTATAGAATGTGTTTAATGAAGAAAATATTGAAGATAAGTTGGAGTTTAACCCCAAATTAGAAGTGAATGAGCAAATTGATGAAACTTGTGAAGTTGCAGAATTGTTATTCGCAATGCAAATAGATTAAAAAACTTTAAACGCTGAACTTACTATAAATCATAAAAAATACTACCTTCTGTTTTGCAGGCTCTGAAGATTGAATTGAAATCCCTTCCTGATCACCTTAAATATGTCTATTTGGGTGATGGAGAGTCATTACTAGCGATCATTTCAAAAAGGTTGATTGAAAGGTAAGAGGAAAAATTGGTGACACTACTTAAAGAATACAAAATTGCAATTGGTTGGACTTTAGCGAACATAAAAGGAATCAACCTGGCGATATGTATGCATATGATTCTTTTAGACAAGAATGTTAAACCAAAATGGGAACCCTAAAGAAGACTTAATCCAAAAATGAAAGATGCGGCGATGAAAGAAAATTTAAAACTTTTGGATGTAGGTATAATTTATCCAATCTCAGATAGCGAATAGGTAAGTCCAGTGCATGTTGTGCCCAAGAAAACTGGTATGACAGTGATACGAAACCAGAATGATGAATTGGTACTAATGAGGGTACAAAATGGGTAGCGAATGTGCATAGGCTTTAGAAATCTTAGTTTAGCTACTAGAAAGGACCATTTTCCACTTTTTATAGATCAAATGTTAGATAGACTTGTTGGTAAATCATGTTTCTACTTTTTGGATGGTTTTTCAGGTTACTGTCAAATAGCAATTGCTCAAGAGGATCAATAAAAGACTACATTCATGTGTCCTTTTGGAACATATACTTTTAGGCGAATGCCATTTGGTCTCTATAATGCTCTAGGTATGTTCTAAAGATGCATGATGAGTATATTTTCTGAGTATTTTGAGAATTGCGTTAAAGTATTCATGGATGATTTCACTGTTTATAGAGATTTTTTGATGATTGTTTAAATCATTTATCTAAGGTTCTTATATGATGCATTGAGACAAATTTGGTTTTAAATTATGAAAAATTTCACTTTATAGTAGATCAAGGCATTGTTTTAGGACATGTGATTTCATCCAGGGGCATAGAAGTTGATAAAGCTAAAGTGGGTTTAATTGTGAACTTACCTTACCCTACAAACATTAGGGAAGTTCAATCTTTTCTTGGACATGCAGGATTTTACCGTAGGTTCATTAAAGCCAGGATTGCAATACCTTTATCAAAGTTGCTACAAAAAGGCATTCCATTTGACCTTGGGAAGGACTACAAGGAAGCTGTTGACAAACTCAAGGTGCTACTAACAAGTACGCCTATCATTCAGCCACTAAATTGGGATCTCCCATTTAAGATCATGTGCAATGCTAGCAACTATGGAGTGGTAGCAGTTTTAGGCCAAAGGATCGAGAAAATAAGTCATGTTATCTTATATGCTTTTAGAACATTGGATGCTGCGCAGTGCAATTATTCTACAACTAAGAAAGAGCTTTTAGCAATTATTTTTGCTTTAGATAAATTTAGATCTTATCTGCTTAGATGTCAAGTTATTGTTTACTCTTATCATGTAGTATTGAAATATCTTCTGAAAAAGAAGGAGTCCAAACTGAGTTGATATGATGGATTCTGCTACTTCAAGAGTTTGATTTGACAATAAAGGATTGAAAAGGTGTGGTAAATTTAGTAGCAGATCATTTGAGCAGTTTAGTAAAAGATGAAGATATTTTACCTATTTTCAAAACTTTTCTTAATGAGCAGTTGAAACAACAAAAAGAATGGTTCCATGGTACTTTGACTTGGTTAATTATTTAGCTACTAGAACTTTAATTTATTACATTAGTAAGTCTAGGAAGGAAAAGATAAGAAATGAGGCAAAATATTATGTATGTCATGAACTGTTCTTATAAAATTTCTACTATGATCAAATTATAAAACATTGTGTGCCAGAAAATGAACAAAATTCTGTCTTAGTTTTTTGTCACAAATATGCATGTAGTGGTGACGTTGGGCCTAAAAGAACTGCTAATAAAGTTTTAGATAGTGGATTACATTGGGAGACTTTATTTAAAGATGCTTATGTGTTCTGTAAAAGTTGTGATAGATGTCAAAAGACAGGTACGTTATCTCATCAAAATGAAATGCCTCAAACTTCAATTCTTATAGTTGAAATATTTGACGTATGGGATATTGATTTTATGGGGCCCTTCCTTTCATCTTGTGGATTTTCTTGCATACTTTTGGCTATTGATTACGTTTCCAAATGGGTGGTTGTAATATCTTGCCTCCTAAAATTGTTAAGAGATTAAACTGTTAGATTAAGTCACATGAGTTATTTGATTTAAGCATTTACGAGGTGCATTTCATTCACATGAATAATATGCATAACACATATGAATCATGATTTAGAAAACATTGCAAGATAATATATGCACTCAATTAACATATTCCGAGATATGGAATGAAAATGAATGTGATATGAATGTGCATTCCTAACGTTTTGCATTTTGACTTACCAATAACATGAATTAATGGATTATAATTAATGAATTGGGACTGTATTGTTACAATTGAGAAATTGATGAGGTGATATGTGCATCTAGTCTGAGAAAAATATTAAAGAGCAAGACAAATTGATACATGAGAATTTTGGTTGATTAGGCCTATGAAATGGTGACATATGACATTAGGAATAAGTGACAAATGACTAAGTTAAATGGATAACAAGTGGCTTGAGTACAATTGCAACAAGTGTCCCTTTAAGTTTGAAGCACTTTAAACTTGTGAAATGTGGAGCAATAGAATGGTAACATGTGTAGCTTTACAAGTTGTGACATATATAGCCTTATAATTGGTGACATGTGTGGCCTTACAATTGGTGACATGTGTAGCCTTACAAGTAGTGACACATGGAGGCTTAAATGAGTGACATATGGAACCTAAAGTAAGTGACACATGGACCAATAGAATAGTAACATATGAACCAATAGAAGGATAACATATTTACCAATAGAATGGTGACACATGGACTAATGGAATGGTGACACATGGATTAGTTTGACTTCATTTTAATTTTCTAGAGAAAATGGATGAAAAAGGCAATAGAAGTGAGAGTGAAGGTCAGCCAAAGGTTAGATGAGGGAGAAAAATGAAAATGAGAAGAGAAGGACAGAAAAAGGGGAAGAGAAGAGGAGAAGGAAAGAAGTTATTAAGGTAAGTTGAAATTATGGTTTCAATTTTATCTTTCTCTTTTGATTTGTTTTTCATATTCTTAGAGCACGAATTTGAAGAAACTCAAAGAATAAAAGTTGTAGATATATGTATGTGTACTTGTTAACCATAAGATATGATTAATATTTATAATATTATTTCTTAATGACAACAATGAACATTATAAAAAATACAAATATTTAATTTTCTTAACTTAACTACATATACTAAATGATTTAATTATGTATTAAATCTTATATTTAAATGATTTGTCATATGTTAAATATCTATTATATATAAACAATAATTAGTAAATTGTATGTTTCATATAAATTACTTAATAAATGTACAATTTAATGAATTAATTTTGATCTCATTTTTATGATTTATTAAAATAACAAATAATATGATAAATTCTTGAATTATACATAATTAAGAATGCTTAAATGTTCTTCCATAATCCAAACACAATATTACTTTGATCTCATTTTTTCATGAATTCACAATGCCTAAATGTTATTGATCTACACAAAAATCACACAACCAATTCTAACTTTCAAGCCCAAATTGCCCAATGCATATTTTATAAACGATTCATAATACACACATGAGACAACCAATACGTGATGCAATTGCAATCCAAAGCAGAAACAAACAACTTAAAACCCACAAAAAATTAGACAAACTGTAACCAAATTAATAAGGATCGCAGGTCGGGTAGGGTTAGGTAGCAAGTCGGGTCAGGTTGGTTCAACTAGATGCAAATGAATTTGGATTCTATATTTAGATTTTGCACCGAGGAGTTAGGGATTGATTGATTAGAGTCGCTGGATATATAAGCCGTGCATGGAGAGTAACGGCCAGTGACCTGTCCCAGTCCCAACGATAATGAGTTGTCCTTAGAAGCGGTGGGCATGCATGGGGAGACTAGGAGGGCAGCGATAGGCATTTGTGAAGAGGGTTAGTGGATTTTGTTATTAAAGAAGACAGTGAAGAGTGAACAAAATAGATAGTTTTGTTGTAGTCTTTATGGTTTTTTTTTCAATTTGGTCCCTAACTTTTAAGATTGCAAATTTAGTTTTCAGAAATTTTCGGTATTTCAAGTGTTGGTCGGTACCACCCAGTACCAACCACTATCCATAACTAGTACGATACGAACATTTTGAGTACTATTCTCCAACCGGTACGAAATGTTACTCGTAAAAAGCTTAGTGACTGATGAAAATAACTTATCAAAATTGCAGGCTTAATAAGGAACCAATACTTGAAGCCCTTCATGTGTGATGGTAGTGTTATCAACGTTGCTTACATCTTAATCTATCTAGAGTTGCAACCTTTATAAACCATAATTCTGAATCAAATAGTTTGCTAAGGTAATATAGATATTGATATGGTCCAGGCTCCAACGGACTCTCCCAGCCTAAGACACATCTTTTCCAACCCAGAAGAACTGCAAAGGCAGCCCAAAAGATGCAGTCAACCCCCAGCTTAGACTCAAGATTATCAGTTGTAAATTGAGTCCGAAACTTTTGTGCTAAGCACCATTTCCCCGAGTGGATAGGTTTTTAGTGGGTTATTGCTTATTTTATGGAGTCAATTAGTCGTGGGTGTCAATTACTTAACTTTAGAGTCAGGCATTTGTGTTAGATGTTATTTTCATTTTTAGTGGTGTTTATTTTAGTAAAATGGCGTCTTGTGTAATATGTATAAAGTAGAGTCCATTAATGAAAGAAAAAAAAGGCTTAAGTTTTTCGGTTTGATCAAATTGTCTTCTTAAATCTTCATTTGTAGAGCCTCATTCCTTGCTTGAAAAGGGACAATTTATCGTGTTCGTAACAATTTTGGTGCTTTTATTGAGAGTAGGGAAAAAAATGCCATCCAAACCCACCCAATCCAAATTACTCTTGAAGAATAGTAAACAAACTTGAGCATAACAATCCAAACTTTACAATTGCAATGCGATTACTAAAGTCGCTACACTCCCAGCTATGCAAGAAACCTTATCATTAATTCACCCCATTCAAGATGCTCTCACCAAGCTTACAACTATGATGGCTGAAAAGCATAGCAACCCTAATTAAGTAAATCACTTGTTAATATAGAAATCATGTTTATTATGTAAAATACACAAGAGGGGGGAGGGGGGGGGGTTGAATTGTGTTAAATCGTTTAAGATATCAATCTTTAAAAACTTCTTGATTTTCTTCACAAATTCAAATGATTACAAAAACAATTCACTTAATTTGGTGAGTAATGCAATAGCGAAAATCAGTATCTATTCTTTTAACAATAAGAAAATTAAAGAGATAAGAGTTAGTGAATATGACGCCGCGATTTATCCTAGTTCACCCTTAACCTTGGGCTACGTCCAGTCATCAGAGTCCGTCTGAGATTTCATTATAACCTTCAACGTTACAAGTATTATATTTCTACACTTCCAGAGTCTCTTCAAGTCTCTTTCACAAAGTATTCTTTATATGCTTCCTTAGCCTCTTCAGGCTCTAGCCTTTCTTTTCACTCGAAAAGATGTTGTTTGAGCTTCCTGTTACAGATGTATTTGCTCTCTTTTGCGTGAGCACTTGAGCACATAATTTCTCTAAGTATGCTTTTACAATCAGAATTCTTTTCTTTTTTTTGTATTGTATCTGTATTTTTGTTTACGACCATATAACTAATATTTATAGCCTAAATCTTTAACGGTATTCTTAAGAATTATGTTTGTCGAATCTTCTAAAAACGATTATTAGTTGAGTCCTATAACTAACTCCAACTAACTAACGTTCTAGTACATTCTTCAATTTCATCATCTTGCATAGATTCATATGCTTTGTCTGGTGTCTTAGAATAAACACTTCGTCTGATTCGTCTTATTCAGCTTTTACTAAAGTATCGTCTTGATTTGATGATTTGTACTACTTAAATTTATCTGCGCACTTAATAAATTCATCAAAACAGTTCACACACTTCTATGATTTTATTATTTGACTTTCATCAAAATTAATAGAAGAAGTGAAGTCTTCTTGACTTAACACTTGCCTATGCTAGCTATAACTACACTGTGCACTTACAGTTAATTCAACATTGATAAACTTAAAATCACTCAATCATATTGATATATAATGTCAAGATGTTAACTGATTATTAATAATTAAAAATTGAAAGATCACATGCCAAACTCATCATAGTTGTTCTTTCGTTTAAATGAGAATAATTATCACAATCATAATCGAGAATAGGCATATTACTAAAGGTGAAATTTTCAAGTAGATGAAAATAAAAATTAACAATCAAATGTGGCGGCTTGTAATTTAATGGATATATATGAGAAATTTAAATGTTATATAATTCCAACTAATGAAATTCTACTATCAATTTCAAATAAATAACATGTTTGTTTATGTTATCATAAACAAACATCTGAGATTTGAGGTACCATAAATTAAATTAAAAACCAAAAATGTTATCCCAACTTTAATGGAATGTAAATTGGAGTACTTTGAAATTGTATTATAAAAAAGATCATTATTTACTTTTATCATAACAATTAAAAAATATGTTAAAATAAATAAATTTAAAAATTAAAAATTATAAAGGAGAGTTTGAATAAATCCCATACAACCAATATTACAGAATAATGACTGGCAAAAGGGTTACCATATTATGTTTCATTTAGATCTTATTTTTCTTTGACTTCTTTTAATGCTTATTTGAAAATTTAATTTGTTAGGCTTACGGGCTTTATGAAAATTTGACATGAACCCTAATTATGGTTGAGTAATATAAAGCTAAGGGATTGAATGCTCTTTCTCAAGACCTAATGAATTAACCCTAATTGAGTATGAAAATTCCAGAATTGTAATCTCTCAATTCATAAATATTTTCCTAATGTTTTCAATTAGTTCTGACGTGATCTATAAAATAACCAGTTTCTCACACAAGATTTCTCTTCAAATGATAGTTGATTTGTTAATCATGTGACATATTAAAACATCAATCTCGTTTCACAATTTAATCAAATTACTTTTGACTCTCTCGATTTATTTCCAAAGTATATGCATGCACCATTGACACAGCACAGAAATTGTATTAAATTAATTGAAATAAAAAAGGCACAAAATAATTCAAAAACAAAACTAATCTGGAAATTTATAACATAATAAACATGAAGAAAATATGAAAATCTAGTTTACACATCAAGTTTAATGAAAATAACAAACGGAAAGAAAGAAAAACTTGATTTGGAGCTTAGTTTGGAAATCTGGAATGCCTCTTTCGATCTTCCTTGTTTGATCCAATTTGCAAGATGGCAATTTTCCCATTTTTGAGTGTTTTATGTTCTCTAAGGATTTTGTGAGAAATCAAACTCTTTGATTGTCTCATCAAATTGAATATTCTAACTCCTAGATGCTTGCTTCAATCTATAAATGAATTTTTGAAGTTTGTATATCTTTTCGCCATATTTGGATATAAAACCATCGAGTTGTGTCATGTACATATTCTCGGTTAGGTTTCCATTAAGGAAAGCTATTTTCACTTCATTTTCCATATCTCATAATCATAATGAGTAGCAATGGCCAGGAATATCCTAATGGATTTAAGCATCGCTACCGGGCTAAATGTTATTAATTGATATCTTGAATTGGTTGAATCTGTCCATGAATACTATATTTCCTTGTTGAGTATTGATTGATTTAGGATGGTGGTTAGAATAAAATTAGTTTTCTAAGTCATTTTTTTCGTAATTATTGAAATATTCAAGTTGAATGAAAATTGCATATTACTTACACACACATATACCCTAAATTTTTTGTGAGCTTTTGAGCTAAAAGAGAAAATTTTCAAAATTTTTAAAGCTCTTGTTATTCTTTCATGTACGTGTTATCATTGCATAGTAGGATAGTTCTAGAACTTGCTTTTATTGTGCATGTTAAGACTATATTTATTAAATTAGAAGCATTAATATGATAAAGGCTCTTAGAATCAATAACTTGTTTTAGCCTATTTCTTTGAAAATTACCATACCAAAAAATTTACCTTTAGGAATAACCAAGTTGAGCCTTAGCTTTTTTCATTGACTAAACCCACATATTAACCTTTATCCTATTTTTCTTTGAAGACCTATTTATTGTTTTGAACCTTGAATGCTATTTACA
The DNA here is from genome assembly GCA_027478365.1 of Erythroxylum rufum. Classification (NCBI taxonomy): domain Eukaryota; kingdom Viridiplantae; phylum Streptophyta; class Magnoliopsida; order Malpighiales; family Erythroxylaceae; genus Erythroxylum; species Erythroxylum rufum. The sequence goes on along the minus strand of JANIHZ010000208.1, from coordinate 25,527,219 downwards.
TTATTTACTTGTTGAGACTTGAAATTTTTGAAAGGTCCAATATTTCTTAAAGTGTGGTAATGAATGTCTAGTGTGGACAAAAAAGAAAAAAGAGAAAAAAAGCATAAAAGAAAATAAATAAGTATATAATACCATTAGTTTTTCAACGAAAGGACCTATGTGTACTTGTAAACAAGTCTTAAAATATATTGTATAATAAATTTCTTTCAATTTAACTCTTCTTATTATCCCATTTATACCGTACCTACCGTACCTAAGCCCCATTATAACCTACACAAAGACGTTTTGATTTTTGTTTCTAGTTTGTATATAAGTGGTAGAGATGTGATTCTATTGTAAGCCTATAATAAGAGCTTTACTATGCATTGATTGAGAGTTTTGATGCTTTTCACCTTAAACACTTAAGTGCATTAAGTGAAACCTTAGCGAGGTTGTAAAAAATATGCTTTTGATTTCATTGTGATTGTTGATGTGATTATTATTAATATTGCTTAGGAAGCTACTTTTAGGGTTGTTTGAGTATGCTTGTATATTAATTTGATTCAATAGGATATGATGATGTATAGTATAAATGGACAGGTTGCAATCAATGATGGATTGATTATGTAAATTTATAATTTTGATTATGGTTTGCTTGAGGACAAGAAAAAACTTAACTATATGGATATTTAACTATATTTTACCACCCATATTTTATGTATTTTGCTTGATATTTTATGCTTTTATCATATATTCGGTACTTTGCAAGTGTGTTCACAGAGTATAATTGCTTTTATTGACTTAAAGGAGAAGAATTCAGACGAAAATACGACAGAAAATGAATAGTCAACACGTAGAAGCGATGCACGACCATGCATATGCCTGTGCAGTTTCCCGTGGCCATGCACTTTCACAATATCTAGAGAATTCTGGCTTTGCATCAAACCGTGCACCTCCCTAGAACCCGAAATTTCATTATAAAGAGACATTTTGGGAGGTGAAAGAAGGGAGGAGTCAGTAGGGAGTTGTAGAGCAGACATGGGGAGGCGATTCCACACGTAGAACTCATTCTTTATGTGTGATTTTGATCCAGAGATGTAGAAAATACGAAGAAATCATTGAAAGATTCATCGAAATACAAGGTCAAGCCTCTACATTGCAAGAACATTCGATATAAGACAATTATAGATATTTAGAATTATGAACCCATTGTTTTTTATTCGTATTTCTGTTTATGTATGTTTGATTTCGTATTCGATCATGTGTACTAAACGTCAAGTTAGTATTTAGGTTAGACGAGACTTGTGTTAATACTTTGATATGATTTGATTCTTTTATTAATGCAATTGGTTATTTGATATATTCCAATCTGATTATGAATTTTATTTATGTTCTAATAACCCGAGAATATTATATCATAATCTAATTTCATATGTAGAGATTGAGAAATCCTAGTGTTATTAGATTTAACGTAATTAGAAGGAGTTGATTGCAACCTAAAGATAGGATGACATAAATCTTTCGAATTAGGGTCAAACTTAATAGAGGGACTCATAAATCGATAACACAATCTTATAAGATTTAACCTTAATAATTCGATTAGAGACCTTATGATTAATTGTTAGTAGACTCAAGGTTAGCTGTAAGGATACTATAGGAGTCTCTACGGTCCAATACATTAACAAAACAATTCCATGATAAAAGATCAATTTGTTAAGGGTTTATGGGAATTCAAACCTAGATACTAATTTATAATAATAATTTTTTTAGTGAATTCCATTGTCTTTGCATTCATTATTGTTTCCTATTTCTTTAATTATTTTAGTTTTTGTTTTCTTTTTATTAAAAATCTAAAATTAATCTGTAGGCTAAATAATAGGGGAAAGGTAATTACTAATATTCATCGTTTTCGTGGGATTGACCTGTACTTGTCGACATTTTCTACAGTTACATCGTACACTTGCATTTATTAAAATATTAACTAACTTAAAATGGGTCAATCAAGTATTTACTATCAGTTCAAAGTCTCCTTTTAATACTAGCAGTTAGATAATTAGTCCTCATTATGCTTAATTTCATCCTAATATTGTGAAAGCCCTTATGTGTACTCAAAGTTGGTAAGGTGAAAAAGATAATAATTGTAAACTCCATTCTTCATGATAAATTAGTTTTTTTTACCTTAATAATTTTAACAGTCATATATTATATTATCTTATATTGTCTTTTATGTTAACACAGATTCTAGCATGGAGACAAGTCTTTCAACTGAAAATTTATTCGAAAAAATATTTGATGAAGAAGATATATTTAATTGTTGATTATCACAAGTTGAACATTTATTTAATAAAATTATTGCATGAGCATGTATAATTCATATAATAATGTTTGATATTTTTACATGTAGATGAAGTTGTGTGAACTATTGACGATCCTGATTATAATGATTAGTTATTCCCTTTCCTCTAATGCAAGTTTGTTATCTTTAAATTTTGCTTCTGGATTTACTTTTTTTTTTCGTATGGTTGCTTTGGTTTTTTATTGTTAAAGATATGAATATTTACTAGTGTGTTTTTATGTAGATTAATAAAGAAAACTCTACTTTGTTGTCTTTGTCTATTTACTCAACTTTAGTCTCTACTCTCCATAAATAAATGATAATTTCTTGTTGACTTTTTTTGTCTTTTTCGTTTGGATAATATTAGCACAATGATACTATTTCTTTTTTATTAAATTATTTTTATAATATTACTGTGATATTTGTTTTATAAGCAAACTCATGAAATAATAATATTTTTCATATTTTGAATGAACCAAGCATCTTTTTATTGTTAGATTGAGAAGAGAGAATAGAGGTAGTAAAAAAAATAAAGAGCTAATAATTTAAAGAAAAATTATTTAAAAAATAAGCAAATATATTTTAATTACTTTGTCGTCAAAAGCAAAATATTGGACTTAACAATTTTAATTTAATAAAAAGAAATAAATATGGATTCTTGATTAGAGATGTGATAAATTGATAAAAAAGGAATTTAAAACGTTCATGATTATGTTTAAAAATTGAACTTGAACTTAAGACCAATAATATTAGACTTGGTTAGAAAAGTAATGCGATGTAAAACAATCTTTTATATAAAATAAAACATATTAACTTTTTTCAATGAAGATGATTTTTAAAAATTTATAATATTAGACTTTGTTAGAAAATTAATGCGATGTAAAACAATCGTTTATATAAAACAAAACATATTAACTTTTTTCAATGAAGATGATTTTTTAAAATTTTAAGTAAAATTTAAAAATTATTTATTTTTAATTATAAAAAGAGTCTACTCAAGTTTGATTAAGCTCGGACCTCTCTGAAACAACCAGAGCTCAGGGAATCATTACTTGTTGCTTGGGTTTGGGCCTGCCATTCTTACGTGTATGTGGAGTTTCAAAGCCCATTGGATGCTATATTATCTTCTTTAATATAATATTTTTTAAAAATAAAATGTAATATGATAATATAGATAACGAAAGAGTTTATATTGGGAAATGTTATGGTGCACTGTAAACCTTAAGCACGATAAAAGCGGAAGGAACATCACAACAAATCTTGATCATGTCGTAATTATCAAAGTCAGTAACAGTTGAATGTTCAAATTTCACCCCAACTATTTTGATGCTCTGTTTTAATTAGCAGAAGGAAAAGGGAAATGAGATTAGTGATCCCGATCCGTATCTTCTCACTCATTTTCTTCTCTTTGCTTCTCTCCGTCATTGCTAGACCCCCTCTTCATTCCTCTCTTCCTTCAGGTATGCAGCATGTTGATCTTCACTTTTTTCTTTCTGTTTTTTGTTGTTGTTGTTGTTGTTGAAATTAGGCCCTATAATTTGATCTCTTGATTCAGAAATTTCTTTCCAGTCAAATCAGGCTCTTTATTTCACATCTTCTGCTTCTTATTCCTTAGTATTTTCCCAGGATTTGGCAACGGTTCTAGTTATAGTGGTTCCCTGAGGCAGTTACTTGAGGATAACCAGTAAGCTAAATTTCTTAAAGAACAGAAAAATTTGGTGTTAGTGTTAAATTTTGTATTCTGATCTAATAATTTGGTGGTAGTGTTGACGAGGTAGGTCATGGGTATATGAGTAACTCTGATCTTGAGAAGGCAGTCAAGGAATTTGGTCGAAGGTGCAGTAACATTTCTAGAATATACAGGTGATTCCTAGGACTTTTGTTGCAGACTTTAGGACTCTGTTGTTTTTTATCTGTACTTTTAATCTAATAATGCTGACTTGTTCTTTTTCTCTCTCCTTGAGGATTGGCTATTTAGTATTGGAGAGAGTGTTGATGGAGTTACTCTGGTAACCGCACCTTTACTCGCGTTTTCCTCGCATTCTATTTCTCTAGCTTCACTTTTAATTCAATGGCTCACAGAGATCTCCTGTCTTTCTGAATGTGGGTTGTTTTCTGTTCTTTCTTCTGTAGTGGGTCATAGAGATCTCTGACAAACCTGGCGAGGATGAGCCTGAACCTGCATTCAAGGTTAACCATTTCCCATTTATCATTCTAATGCGTGATTTTTCATTACTTATACGGCTTCGCAAATGCACTCGGTTCATGATTTTATTTGGAAAAGAAAGACACGAGAAATTGGAAACTAAAGAAAGAACAAGAGATAAGGTTATTTTGATGTACGTTGGAAAAGAAAACAAAGTGCTTCTAACCAGGTACAGTTGAAATGCTTGCCACTATAATGGGGCAACTAATCAGAAATTTACCTTCCACATCCCCTGAGGTAGCTTTGGTACTATTCATAACATTTTAGCCATCATATGTGGCATGTGAGGTACTGTTTGCTCAGTGAGCCATAAGGGGTTACCTTATGAAAGATGCAAAACAAAGCTTGAACAAGAATACATATATGATCTTTGGTACACATTTGACATGGGACCATGATAGTTTGTAGCCTAACCATTATAAATGGGGAACAAACTGCCATTAGTAATAAATTATTTGCAAATTTGTTGTGATGGAAGTATATGCGTGCCAATGAAATTGATGTAATTAAGAAATTGCAACGTTAGTTAGTAAAGAGAGACTCACAACATTATTTACGAAAAAATAGCTCTTACATTTACCATAGTAAGGAAGTACTTATAGAATTCACAAGTGATTTTAGAAGCTTTCTCCATGGGATATTCCCGTATGTATAGTATGCAGGGATTCATAGTATTGTTTTCCAATGATAAATCGGTGATTTTAAGCATCATAGGTTCCTATCATGTTTTTTTTGCTCCCTTACATTATTATGTAGCTCAATTTGTAATTCTTTGAACAAATGATCTTCTTTGACTCCACTTAAACTAGAGATGACATGAATCTCTCTGAGAAATGAAACATGATGTAGTTAAAACTTTCTTAACGTTTATGCTTTTGTTGCGTACATAAAATGCACATGCTTCTAATGTGTAAATCCAAAGATTTTGTAACCATGGATTACTACTTTGTTCACTTGGAAGCATGCTAGTTATTTCCTAACGATAATTCTGTTTAAGGAACACATTATTTGTTTGTTTATTCCATCTTAAATTTCAACTAGATTGTGAATAAGTTGTTAAACCTTTCCACTTTGATTGTTTTACTTGTAATATGTAATGATTTTATCTTCTAAAAGATATAAAACATTCACCTTTAGTAGCATGGTGCTTGATTGTTTTTGTTTGCAGTACATCGGAAATGTGCATGGAAACGAACCTGTGGGCCGAGAGCTTCTATTGATTCTTGCCAATTGGCTTTGTGATAACTACATGGTGGATCCTTTGGTAATTTTCTTTTTATTTAAATGTGCACGAGGGTATTTAATTTACGCACTAGAATCAATCTTGTTCCTCTTTTGTGTGTTACTCTTTCATTTAAGATATTATTTAAGAGCTTTTTGTTTGTTGTTATTGTTTAATGCTTAGTTTTTTATTTTGATTTTCATTATGTTGCTATTTCTAGAGTTATTTATTTATTTATCACATAAATTGTTATCATCTTTGATTAATCTATGATAGTATGAATTTTTATTCATTATCAGATATTTATGTGCATTCTTGGAGTGGTTCAGTGATTAGTTCCTCAACTTTATTAGACTAAGCATTATCCTCTATTTTACTAGGTATTTTAGTCATTAGCATTTAGTGGCTGATTCCTAAACTCTTTGGTCAATATACATAATTAATGTAGACATTTGTCAACTGCTTAAGAATGCTTGTATTCTTGTGGATTTTTGCAAATATATGTTTATTCTCACGCTTCGGATTGGGAAATCTTCCTTTTTATCCTTGAAGGCCAGATTGATTGTGGAAAATGTTCACCTTCATATTCTTCCATCAATGAATCCTGATGGATTCTCATTAAGGAGACGTGGTAATGCAAACAATATTGATCTAAACCGAGATTTTCCAGACCAGGTATTGTTTGCTTATTATGTTTAGTTATATGATGGTGTACCAAATAAATAATTTTGAAATTTGCTATAGTCTGTATAGTGCTATAACACATGCTTCTTATAAAATCTGATTGAAATTAGAAATCTATGGATACTGTAAAAGATTATACTTTTGGATCATTTTCTTTACAATTTGACATCCATTAGTAGCTTATAGTTGATGCCTTGAACTTCTTTCTATTTGATAATTGCTTAAAAGCTTTGAGTATTTATTTTATACGGCTTGGGTGGAGAAGATAGTAGCAGAAAGAGCATATTGTGGCTCGGGAAAATAAAATCATGCAAAGAAGAAGCTTGATGGAGAGTTAATTAGCCCTAGAAAGTCTTATTGGTGTGTACTTGAGTTTCTCTGTCGAAATTTTATCAACAAAAGGTTTAAGGAGTTAAGTTTTACCTTACCTTTTGTGAGCCTAAATCAAAACTTGAAATTTCTGATTTTTGGATTGCTGTGACTTTTTCAGAATCTTATTTATTGTTGTGCTTGAAACTTAATTGCCAAATTTCAATGTTATTAACATCAAACCATTCTATTGCCTTTGGATTAGTTTTTGCAATTACAACTTTGGTCAATAAAAATCATATTATAGTATTTGTCCTTTTAATGATTGCTCTGCTAGTGATGTATCTCTCTGTAAAATATATTTACTAGATTTTGTTTTTTGTTTTCTTTTTGGACATCTCGGTATAATTGTATACCTGTTTTGAACTTTAATGACAAAAGCTCTTTGGCCAATGTGAAATACCAGTTTTTTCCTGTGAATAATGACCTAGATGCTCGTCAACCTGAAACAAAAGCAATTATTAATTGGATGAGACAAATAAATTTTGCTGCATCTGCCAGTCTACATGGGGTAAGTCTTTTTGACTTCATTGCCATGCTATCAATTATGATATCTGCTCATATCATTTCTTGTTGTCAGCTTTCGTTCCATATTGCAAGACATGTTGATGTAGGACGGATAAAAGCATATACTAGTAATTTGAAATAACTCGTAATAAATTGAAAATGTAGGCTGTTGGAACTTTGAGTTTAGAGACAGAATTAATGAATAAGGAATTGAAACGGAAGGATAGTAGGAATGACTCTTAGGCTTTGCATTAAAACAACTATACGAAATTGCACAAAGAAGAGGAAAGCAAATATAAGATGATGTAGATATCAAAGTGGCTACAATCACTTCATGATTTTGTTATTTTTATTGTTATAAAGCATATACTGATTGATTTAGGAGATAAGAATTTGTTTGTTGGTTTTTATTTGTACTAGGTAATTAACAAGCATCATGATTTTCATAGGGGGCACTTGTTGCAAATTATCCATGGGATGCCAATAAGGAAAACCGGTAATTATTTTAAGTTTCATTCAAGTTTTTTATCGACATTATGAGTTATAATGTGTATGTGTATTGTCAAAAACTCTTGTAATTGTATCTTTTCCAATGGCTCTTTCTTCCTCCACTTTATTGTTTCTTTATCTCTTTTTGGTTGTTTCTTCTAGACAGCTATTGCTCCCTCTTTTGACTGTTGCCTCCTTTTAGGCAATTGTCTCTAGCCTATATGTTTCTCTATTGACTATTTCTTCTGCTTTCTTTATTTTCTCGATAATTGTTTCTTACCACATACAATTCTCTTGTTCCCATTATCCCTTGTCAACGATTGCCCTTCTATGCTAGTTTCCTTTGCCAATTTCCTTTTTCACACTATTCCTTATTGGCCAGCTTCATCCTTTATAAAGAACTCCTCAATAGTGTGAGTCTTCTTTGGAAACAACATTTGATTTAGTTTAGGGTTTTGAATTAAACCCAAAGAAACAACTAGTTAATCAAGCCTTCCTTTGCTACAATTCTTTTAGTGCACCTAATCTTTCCTGTTTCCTTCAAGATATCAATCACATGCTTTTATTGAGATATGAAAATCCCTTATGTGGAATATACCATCTTGATACCAAGAAAGCAATTCGATTTCCCAAGTACCTTTATATCGAATTCCTTGATTAGCCATTACTTCAATTCCCCTATTTCCTTTTCATCATTTCTAGTCACAAGAATATCATCAACATACACCGGAAGTGCAATCACTCCCCCTATAGTTGTTTGCTTTATGAAGAGAGTGTGATTACCTTGACTTTGTTTATATCTTGACCCTTTCATAACTTTAGTAAATCTACCAAACTATGTTCTAAGATATTGTTTCAATCTATATATAGCCATTTTCAACATACAAACTTAATTACCCATATTTTCTTCAAAGCCCGTGGGATGTTCATGTAGATTTCTTCATCTACATCTCCATGAAGAAAGACATTCTCTACATCATACTACAGAAGTTGCTAAAAAAAGGATGACAAAATCCTCATAGTATTCATTTTGTCCATTGGAGTAGATGTTTCGTGGTAATCAACCCTATAAGTTTGAGTGTACCTTTTAGCAACTAACTGTGTTTTGTATCTCTTTAGTGATCCATCAACTTTATATTTCATTGTGAAGATCCATTTACAATCAACTATGTTCTTTCCCCTTTGGTTTCTCAACAAACTCATATGCCGTATTCTTATCTAATGCATTTATTTCCTCTCTCATAGCATTCCTCCATTCCTTTTTGGTAATGCCTCAAAAATAGTATAGGGAATAGAAATGTATTACTCGTAATGAATTTTTTGTGGGCTGGTGGACAATAAGTCTATTGGTCCCCTGGTGCACTGTATATTAAGGTGTGAGTCATTTATAGGCGTTTCAACCGATTGTCTATGTCAAGTACGATCATATCGTATCGTGGACTCATTTCCAGAGTTTGTGTTGGATTCCTTGACTTGTTTAAGGTATTGGATCAATTGCTCTTCTAGAATACACCTGTGAATATCCTGCAAAATCTTGAGTAACCCGGTTGGACACAGGAGAGGGCATGTTTTTCTGGAGGAGTGATTTCTGTATTTCTTATGATAGACACAGGACTAGAGGCTAAAGATGAGTTTGGGATGGATACAGGAAGTTCAAGTGGCTTAAAAGACTCAAAAGTACCATCTTCCATCATTGATGTCTCTGCCTTAAGATAGGACTAGTCAAAATATGGATTGTTTTCAGTGAAAGAGACAGCATGTATAGAACTTTCACAAGGAAGGCTATAGCACTTGTACCGCTTTTGTGTAGGTGAGCAACATAGAAAGACACATTTGATGGCACGAGGATCTAACTTACCTCTGTGTTGACTGTGAATATGAAACTATTTCTTGGATAAAGAACTATCTCCTAGGATCCTAAAATCTTTGGGATATCAAGAAATATACTTTCTTAAAATCTGTATCCAACTAATGTACAGTTAATATACACCTCCACATTTAACATGCCACAATTATTTGCTACATTTGTTATTATTGTAGAGAGACTAATTGATTGAAACTGTTCCTTTTGTTCCACCTTTGTCCTTGTTGGTTCTGTAATGCTAATATGCAATCAGAGGAAGCTGTGTTATGATTCAGCCAGTTACTGAAGATCGTTTGAGAAACTCTTGTATCATACTGTTATTATACCTGATATAGGCTTTCTGGTAAACTGATTAGTCAGTTTATGTCTTCTTTATACACTGAGCATTGGAGGCTGCCCTTTGCGTGAACAATACATCAAAAGTGCTCCACAAAGACTTGTACCATAATCATAGTCATATTCGTATATTGGGGTATCCAGATGATGATTATGCGGTATCATAATCTGATAGGCTGTCCACTTCAGGTTATTGTGCATTTGCAGGAGAGAGTAAAAAAGGTACAATGTGATAATTCGATCTAGATAAGAAATCAAGTACAATGTTATGTTAGTTGCAACATGCGAATTATTGTGGTTGTCATCTTTTTGAGGACTTTGGGATTGATGTGTGATAATTAGGCTGCTCTGTACATTTCTTCTAATTGAGTTTATTACAAGAAACAAAACACATTAAGGTGGGCATCACTTCGGTAGAGTGAGGATTGTATTCTGAGATCTGATTACAAAATTCAGGGTCTTTTTGAGGACTTATGGGATTGATACGTGATAATTAGGCAGTGCTGTAAATTTCTTCTAATTTAGTTTATTACGAGAAAAAAAATACATAAAGGTGGACATCACTTTAAATTCAGAGTCTCTATGAATCAGTAGCTGACCGCTTCGATAACTTTTTGAGAGGTTTGAGAATTCAATATAGTTCTATTAAGTTGGCAATTAATAATATATATTTTCCAATTTAAGAGGGGATTAAAAGTATATTAGTAAATATGTATGCTAAGTTGCATTCAGTGCATTTCTATTTGTACATAGTATACAACAGTAAATATTATTAACCTATCCACACTTCTTTCAAGTTTACAGATGGCTTATTGTACCGCATCATAGATGGTTTCCAAGCATTTCTCTAGTTTTGACGTTGCAGTTTGGCTGGCCCTATATTGTGTCCCTTGTCTGAAATCGAGGTTTAGACAATATAAAACTTTTCATAGCATTTGAGAAGTGATATCACCATGCTGGTTTCTCTATAGTCTCCATGATTGGTTCTAGTCACTCTAACTAGTATTGAAGGAGACGTGACCTCTTAGCTGTGCACTGTTTATTCCAATTGATGATGTGTGCTGCATCACCTTCATGCACGGTTTGATATGATACTGAGATTTTCATGTTAATAAATTTGATAAACTTTCCAATCCATGCCTGGTTGAGTTTTCTTTCTATTCTTTTGAGTGCTCATCTCTATCTAAATATACGAACCTTATTCCAGGAAAAATTACTTTGCATGTCCTGATGATGACACATTTCGGTTCATGGCAAGCACATACAGCCTTTCTCACCGTAATATGTCCTTGAGCAAGGAGTTTCCTGGAGGAATTACAAATGGAGCATCTTGGTAGGACAGTTTAGAACTGTGTTTTCTAGATAATAATTGCATCAACATGAAAATTGTCGAATCTTTCTTCATATGCTAGTGCCTCTTTAAATAAAATTACATTCTTCGTTTTCTTTTGTTTTGGCTCAAGAATTATGATAGTCAGAACTTGATGCAGGTACCCAATATATGGTGGCATGCAAGACTGGAATTACATTCATGCAGGATGTCTTGAATTGACTTTAGAGATTAGCGACAATAAGTGGCCTATTGCTGATGAGGTGAGATTTCTGCTCAAGCTAATGTGTACTGGATAACTCCATTCTTCCTTCTTGCTTTTCCTTACCATCTATGATGATCTAATCAACTGATTTATGCCACTCGTGTCTGGGCAGCTTCCAACACTTTGGGATTATAACAAAATGAGTTTACTGAACCTCATAGCCAGTGTTGCAAAGGTAGGCAGTGAAATAATTCATTTATTTGTCATCTTTTATTGAATATTGCTCCAATTATCTGCAGGAATCTTGTATTGCTAACTTGATTGGGTTCAAATGAAAAGTTCTAATACGGTATTTTGATGTTAATCGTCCTATTGATGCAACTTATGTATAAAAATTTAGTGCATTAAGGAATATTCTTTCAATTTTAAGACTTTTGTATTAATTCTATGGAGTATTCTTTTTTCTCAGTGAGTATTTGTAGTCTAAAATTTGTGTACTAGATGGATGTCTTTCTGACTGACATGATTTATGCCCTTAAAGACAGGAGTACATGGAAGGATATTTTCATCAAATAGTGGAACACCACTACCTGGATTTATCACAATCAAGGGAATAAATTATACGGTACTGTTATCTTTATATTCTTTTATATCATACAGTTATCATGCAATTTTTATCCTAGCATAGATTTCTTATGTTTTTGCTTTATGGATTTTTTTGTTGATTGAGTGCTATGTATTCACTTAAAGATCTCTAGAAAGAATCCATTTAGTACTATGTTGCTATATGTCAAGAAGTCTCTTAAAGTTAGTATTTAAACTAATCTATTGATATCAAGTAATTTCATGTCAGAGGTTGGTTATGAAAATTCTCATAATTGCAAATTTTTGGAGCAATAATAGTTGGATCTAATTTGATGTCGCTTGCAGCATCATCTAAGGTGAAATACTTTCTTTCTGACCACAGTAAATGGATCCTCAAATTTAGAGAGCATTTGGGCTGCCATAAAGTTTCCCTTATTAGAGTTCTCCTTTCTAAACCCTATAGCTGTTGTTTAGAAAATTCATCCTTGACAAGCTTTATGTCAACTATTTTGAAGAAAGATTCTGACTGCTTTCTTATTCATTATAAAGCCCTTTAAATGGCCTGAATATATAGATTTTTTGGGAACTAAAGTAGAACAGGAATGTGCTAACTTATTCTCCTAATCATAGACTTCCTAAATCAGATAACTACGGCCTAAATAAGGTAATTACTCCATAAACATAATATAATTTCATAATAGCTGCTACCATCATCTCGTAACTGCTCTCCTTGTATATTTCTTCTCTATGAATGTATCTTACAAATCAGAATCTCAAAATCAAAACTTAAGTTTGCAGTCTTGCAGTCTTGCTGTCCCCCAGATAAATACTCTATATGCTTTTATCTCTATTTGGTGCTCATAGGTGACAATAAATCGTGCCTGAACAAGCCATGTTTACTAGCCTAGTAGTGGTTAGATTATAGAACAAAAGTTCTTTTTATCAAGGGAAAGATTATTAAAGGTCCTTTTGATTCAAATATGAGAAGTGAGACCTGCTGGAATTATTTGACCTGATGGTTGTTCTTTGTCCTTAAATGCATTTTGGATGAGTAAAAAGACATTGATGTTACGCTTCAGTATGATTATGTTTTCACTGCAATAACTACCTCTGTGCTAAATTGATGAATACTTCCTGAATCTTATGGCATCCTTTTAGGATTAGAAATGTTTTTTTAAAACACACCCATTGTTTCTTTTCCTCAGGCGCTGTTTTACGACTTGCTATGAATCTTGACTTATTTATTTTGACTTTGTTTGATATATGCTAACAAAAACATTAGTTTCCTGTTCAAACTTTTGTGCATTGTTCATGCCATTGTAGGTTCTTGGGATATTCCTATTTTACCCAAAGAAATATGGTGTTGACTGCTCATTTTTGTACATATCAACTGCAGGCTAAGGCTGGCAGAAGGTTTGCTGATTACCATCGCATGCTGGCCCCAGGAAGAAAATATGCAGGTATCTCATATCCAATTCCTGGCATGATTTCTTTTCAAGTTAGTGGATTGACTTAAGATTTGAGTCAAATTTAGAACTTTTTAACTTTTTGGATTGATAGATTAAAACAGCTGAAATAGGAAGTTTGTATAAATATGTACTATGACTCTTGCATGTTTGATCAACATTGTGAAATTTTATATTTAGAGAGGTGGTTTATATATAAAGAAGGGATTTATATCTGAAACTAAAACTTTAAGGCATTAGGTATTGAATATTTCTTTTATATAAATCACTCTAATTTGTTGTTAGATGTAGGACTTATTAAGCTTTTTAACAATCCTCCTCTACATTTTGCTCCTCCTCACATTGTTCTTAAGTTATTTGAAAATGTTGTTCAAGTCAATTCTACGGACTCACTTAAGAACATCTTGTTCAAGTCAATTCTACGGACTCATATCCTTCTTGCTCTGAAGTTACTTTGGCTTATTGTTTAAGGTATAATTCTTATTTAGATATTGACTTTTACAACTTATTCTGATAATATTTGAAATTCTATTATCTATTATATTTAGGGACTTGTGATTTATATATAAAGAAGAGATTTATATTTCAATCTAAAATATTAAGGCATTAGGTTATGAATGTTTTCTTATAAATGAATTACTTTTTATCTATTTTCAATGTGGAACTTAGTAAGCTTTTTAATAAATATTTTTGCTTGAATGCAAGACAACTATTGATATAAGGAAACAATTTTACTATTTCTTTTCCATTTATCTACTGACAGTAATACAGTTATGGAACATCGGATCAAGACTTCTTGAATAAAAACCTGCTAAATAATTAGGTCCTAATGCATGGTTCACAAACTAACTTTTCAATCGGTCATTTGGTGCTATCCTATTATTTTGCTATGTGCTATTATCTAAAATAATTTGTGAGACTTCACTATGAGTGTTTAATGATGCACCGATATCTTTACTGAGATGTGAGCTAGCATATGTATTTACTCAAATTGTTAAAAAAAAAATCATATGCAAATCTTAAGACTAACATATAATGATGGAACGTCTATTTCCCTTGGAATTTTGAGCAGGTTTATGGAGAAGTATTTTGAGTGCTTTATCCTATACAATGGTAGTAGGAGGTTGCATCAAAGTTTTACTAGAATTATTAAGGCTATTTACAGATAATAGTTGGAAAACATTGAAGCATATGATTATGTGTAGAGAATCCCATAATAATAGATAGTCCCTTAATTAAGGGATTATCCTTATAGAGTATCCTTAGCTGTAATATC
>JANIHZ010000208.1:25494561-25512266 GCA_027478365.1 Erythroxylum rufum | reverse complement strand
TGGGCTTTATTGGACAAAATGTCTTCTTGAATGTTGTAGTTCTTCCTCTCATCTTTCCAACGGCATAAAGTTTGTAAAATTTGGGTATCGAAGTTGAGAGTTATGAGCATTTTAAGTGATGATGCTGTATGGGAGGTATACACATGATAGCCATGGTGAATGATTAGAGTTTGTGTATAATAGGAGTTATTTGAGTTGAGATTTGGGAGTTTAATGCATTCAAATTGGTAATTGAATGTTTTAGGAGTGTTATTACACTTGAAGGGTTGAATTTTGAGAGATTATGGGTGTATATGGTGTTAGGATGGATGTTGGAAGCATTGGAGAGGCTTTATAAGAGGTTTTGGGTCCCCCGTGTCCGTTTAACGGACATTAGGTCCATTTAATGGACCTTCTTGGGTGAAAAAGGACCCTCAGTCCAGTCTATGTCTGTTAAACAGATATGGATGTCCGTTTAACAGACCTTCTTGGGTGAAAAATGGCAGTTTAGCCAGTCTATGTCCGTTTAACGGGCATCAACATGATAGCTACAGTAAATCACAAGTTTGACCATTTTATAGGCTGAATCTTGCTTTGAGATCTTCATAAAAGTTGTATATCTCGAAGTCCTCTTTTCAATGGTCTAAAATTGAAAGAAATCTGAGATTTATAGCAAAATTTATGGCAATCGCTCCAAGACATGTACAGTTTGGGTAAGGACATGAATATATTGGATTCTTTTAGCCATAACTCCTTCTCCCGACCTCCAAATTAAGTGATTCTTGAAGCATTGGATTTCTAACACGTTTAGCTACCTATCCAAAACAATTGGTATCTTTTGGAGTTGAGTTCAAAAATATTGATTCAAAGCATTTGAGGGTTCATTGAAATAACCTTACAAGGAAACCCGCTCATACTTTTCGGCTTCGGATCAGATAGTTAGGCTCCGGGAACGTGGTCCAACACCTTGGTTGGGCTCCAGGAACGAGGTCCAATAGCTTTGCTTATAGTTCCCATGATGTCCTTCATTTGCTGGCAAATCTAATTTGCATAATATAATAAATCAAAAATTGAATTCTTTTTTCATGACCTTCTTGACCCTGACCAGGAACAAACTTATTTATATTATATTTTTAATTGAATTAGACTTAAATTATTATAGGTCAAACTCTTAGGCTAATTTCATTCTTTCTAGAGATATGGAATCTCAATATGGTTTCCAAGTCAGCATAACGTCAATACTAGGCTCCCAACCCATTCACCTAGGAAGGTAAACTGTTTACAATCTGGCTCTCTTACAATGAAAGGCGACAAAATTCCCACCAATGGCTGAGATGTACAGTAAACTCCCTCACCCTTAGGAGGGATCTGAACCATTACGATTACATGTTCTTTGTTGAAGACCACCTATTCATGGTGAGAGATCGAAAGCCCAGTATGACGTTATATTGTTTTTTTACATAAATTCTATAAATCATTAGGGTAGAGAGTTATCATCGAGAAATCTTGAGAGCAAGATGAGTCCATATCCCCATAGTATGATGTTTTAGAGTTAGTGCCAATCGATCTAGTTACTTTGTTAGAGTAGTGCTCTAAAGGCAATCACCTTTAGCACTTTTGAACAAACTTTATTTTGATTAATAAAGTGATAGGCAATTATCATTAATTTGACATTCATTTATTTATGAATTGATGTCATTCTTAAATCAAATTAATGATGTCCATGATACAAAACATAGCATAAAGGAAATCATGATAAGATCATGATAACAAGATTCCTATCATATGCAATTATGTTAGTATCTAAATTATCCCTAGTCATAGGATTAATGAAACAGGACATTATTAATCCGGATAGACTAGCACATGTTATACTCTTTGAATTGATCAAGCAGTCGATCTTATAAACTGTAAACATGAGATGTTTAGAGTGAACATATGGACACTTACTAAAAGTAGTAAGTATATTGGATGACCCGCCATGAGATTATCATAGCAATTGTGCAAATATCCTTAGACTTGAGGTACTTAAAGATATCTTAGATACTGATCTTATTCTTTGACACCATTCCTTGTTGCCTCAAGATGAGGTCACTCATAGGATGGTGATTGGGTACAACTATTGGTGTTCAAAGATAATTGGGTAGCCAATAAAGGATTCACCACTCTTGATAGAAGGAGATGATACCAACAACCTCTTTTCGCGTTCATTACTCGGGAGTCTCTGGGCAGAGCAATTACGTGTCATAAAGAGAGCCTTTAATGACATATAGAGCAATGAGATCCCCAGGATAAGAACTAACATCACTTGGACTAGATCTGACATAGTTAGTCTAGTAGGAGTTGACATATAGCCCATACTCTGAACTAAGTGGGGTATAGGATGGTGAAGGGACGAATTGCAGGGTAATTGACTATGGAAAGTTTTGTAGGTCAAATAACTAACTATCGAAGAGTTCGAGTGTTAATCCACTTACATTCTGATAAATTGGCATCATGAAACCCTTCATGATTTGATCGGATTAAGAGTTAATTCAAGTAACCAAAATTACAAGGAACTTAAGCGTCACACGCATAAAAGATTGGATGAAAAATAAAGTGTGCATGGCTGTCAATTAAGCAGGCCATGATCGTGGCTTATAAGCCATGATCGTGACCGACTTCATGATAGGTGGTACATAAGTGAGTTATTCACTTATGGACATACAAATTTTAGCCATAAAACACACTCAATAGAGAGACTAAGGGTTTAGAAGAGTTCTAGAACTTGAGAGGAGTGATCTTGAGATTTATTCACGCAATCTTAAACAATTGTTCTATGAGATTAATTGCATGAAACTTAGTCTTGATCTAACTCTCACTAGAGCATCTACTTGAACTCATCTTGTTTGGTGCTCTAACTACCCTTACACACGAATTTTTCTTCATCTTTGTGTGCTCTCTAGAGGTCAAGGAAGGTGTTTGGTGTTTGCTATAACCCACACAAGGAGAAGATTTAAGAAAGGAGGAGTATTTGCGAGGTACATATGCTATAATTTTATGCTCTTATAATATGTTTATACATGCACATAGATTCTGGATTTTATAGGGATGTCGTGGGGTTGGAATTTTGATTCCGACACTTCCATTGCCTTGCCATGTATATGATGTATGAATCCATGGCTCCCTAACAGTGGCATTAAAGCAAGTTATGCATGTATAAGGTGATCTATTGAACATGTGCAAAATGTTTGCTGGGTTGTGACTGACGTGCATGTTGATTTCAAAAAATTTGTATAAATTGTAGAAAAATGGTTTTATGATTTTCTTTCACAAAAATATTGATATCGACCTGTTAGGAAAATTATAATTTTTTTTGGATTTGTAGTGAGGGCTATAGATTCGAATAGAATAGTGGGACCCATAATGCAAGTAATTAAAGTCCTTATCGATATGCAGTTATGTACATTCTAATGCTTTCTCTCATTCTTCTAGGTTATTAAATCACCATGATGTCTTCGTCTAGTGTTAACTTACACTCTCTGCTTGACTCCAACAAACTCACGGGACGAGACTTCTTAGATTGGCTACAAAATTTGAGAATTATTCTCAAATATGAGAAACTAGGATTTGTCTTAGATGAGCCACTTCTCGATCCCCCTACTGTTGATGCTTTTGATGAGGATCAGAAAGCTTATAAGAAGCTACTAGATGATAGTGAGCTGGCTAGCTATATTATGCTAGCCTTTATGTCACCAAAACTATAAAAGCAGCATAAGGCTATGGATGCTCACACCATAGTCTGCCATCTAAAGGAACTGTTTGATAAGCAAGTTAAGTTTGAAAGATTCGAGACCTCGAGGTTTTTTTCGCTCTAAGATGGCTGAGGGATCATATGCAGTGTAGTACATGCTAAAGATGAATGGATACATTGAGAGGTTACCCAGTTTGGGTTTCATAATGGATAGCTAGTTTGGGTTTCATAATGGATCATGAATTAAGTATAGACTTAATTCTCACTGGTTTAACCGATAGTTATTCACAGTTTGTGCTTAGCTATCAGATGAACTAAATATCCACTTCGATACCTAAGCTGCTTAATCTACTCAAAACAGCTGAGCAAATTGTTAAGAAGGATAGTAAGTCTATGATGCTAGTGGACTCTGCTTCTAGTTCTCACAAAAGGAACCAAAAGAAGAAGAAGAAGTCCAAGAAGCCAGTGGGAGGTGTAGCTAAGAAGAAGACAAAGGAAAATACACCAAAGAGAATATGCTTTCATTGTAAAAAGGAAGGGCATTGGAAGAGGAACTATAAAGCCTATCTAGAGTCGCTGAAGCAGAAGAAGGCATTAGATGCTCCACCGCCTACTTCAGGTATTTTATTTTTCATCGAGGTTAATATTATTTCTAATCATAACATTTAGGTATTAGATATCAGATGTGGCTCACATATATGTGTTGATATGCAAGGTCTCAGGGATAGTAGACCGCTCAAGAAGGGAGAGATAGACCTAGACCTACATGTGAGAAACTGAGCAAACGTTGTTGCATTAGCCTTAGGAACCTATGTTTTGTATCTTCCTAGTAGGCTATAGTTAATTTTGGATAATTGCTATTATGTTCCCATTATGACAAAGAACATTGTATCTATTTCATGTCTTAATAAATTGGGATTTCATTTAACTTTTTTAAGCAAAGGTTTTTCAATTAATTTGAATGAAATGTTGTATGGTACTGCTACATTGTGTAATGGTATTTACATATTAGATATATGCAATCCAATTTTAAATATTAATGACAATAAGTTTGAGAATTTTATCTGTAGGGGTGAATCCATCTTTATCTTTAGTTACCATATAAGTTCCATCATATCCTTTATTAGGTCTACTAAAACTTTTTTAGGGATACCTTAGAGGATTTCGAGAAGTACTAGGAATACCAATTATATTAGGTCTACTAAAACTTTGTGAGAGATATCTTGGAGGATTTCGAGAAGTACTAGGAATATCACTTATATTAGGGTAAATGAGCTTCTTGTTTATAGGTATCGGGTTAATATGAACTAAAGTCTCTAAGTTTAGTCTTTCTATCTGTTTGTTTAATTCTTCAATCTTTAAATCAGATCTTGGTATACAATTTTCCATTTATCTGTGATTAGCAAGTATTTTCATTTGTAGAATTAAATCAAATATTTTTTCCATTGGATTTATACTAGATCCATTATTTGTTTCCTTTTGATTCATCATTTTTACCAAATTATGCAAATTGATAATTTGCTCTTAAAGATTAATGATACTTAAAATAATAGATTTTCCATAATATTCTATCATTTTTCGTATTTCATCCATATCAGTTTCTATTTTTAATCTTTCAGGTCTAATCTTCAAATATTTATAGTCCTCCATTTAAATGATCAAGATTATAATGATTAGTTAATTATAAATGAGTTTCTTTTTGTAAATCTTTATTCTGTTGTTTTTTTATCAGCTTCTTGTATCTTTATTTTGATAGATTGTATAGCCCTTTTATGGTTGTTAGAAAATAATAAATAATCATATCTATTTAAAAAAATTTGTAATTCAATATAAGAATCTTGTACAAGAGCATCAACTTTATTTACTTCAGAAAGTAGATAATAACAATAAGAATAATTACTCATCCTAATATCCTCTTTTTAGATGTATCTTATAATGTTTAGAAAATTGAAGATTTAATATCTTATATTCCTTAAAGAGATGCTAATTTTCAATGTCATAAATTCTAACAGTTTGATTAAAATATAGAAAAATATCTAAGGTAAGACCATTAACAAGGATAATACGAGAATATATCTTTTTAAATTCTTGTATACGAGTATTATTCCAATCTATTCGTCTTCTCATATCTTCTATTTGATGATGAATATCTTCACAAATAGGACACCAAACTGTCATGGCTCTAATACCAATTTGTTCTAAGCCAACACATACATTTTTTCCCAATCCAACACATATCACATAATTTGATCCATATATCAGAGAATTTAACCTAGTTAGAACAACATCACGAATACAACACATATTAATTTATCATATAGAAAGCTTAATCTAACTTCGAGATAATTTATAGTTTTTAGGTACCTTGATGTGTTTGCTAGTGTTTCAGGGTCAACATCGAAGAACAGAGAAGTTTCAGAGACATTCGAACTAAAACAACAACACATGATTGTGGCATTTCAAGCTACTATCGTCACAAAAGCAACAGATTTGGCCCACAATCGTGGCCTCATCGCCACAATTGTAACAGAAGTGTAAGGAACGACCCACGATCATGGCCTAAATGTCATGATTGTGATAGAAGGCTCGGATGTGGCCTATGATCGTGGCCTGCGTTGGGCAGACACGTAGACACTGAAAAAAGTAAAGTTTCGAGGGATTTTTTGGACCTTTCGGACCCCAAAAAAATCCTATAGCTCTCAGAACATAAGAGGAATTTAAAGAATAAGAAAAGAGGCAGTAAAGAGTTTTTGTATCATCCACCTTGTGAAACAATGGAGAGAAAAAAGAAGAGAAGAAGGAAGAGAGAAGAGAGAAGAGGAGAAGTTTACTCGAATTACTTCCCGGATCAGGAGTTTCCCGATATCGTTGCCTCCCATCATCCATTTAGATTGTATTTCCTATTTCATTTCAATTTTATTATTATATAGAATTGAATTGAATAGCTAATGATAGGATCTAGAATGTAGAGGATGTTCTAAACTCACATTCGAAATTTTACTCTTGAATTAATGAAATCTGATTGTTTATGTCTTTATTAGATTGTTGTGGTTAAATTCTGTGATTGCATAATTTGCTAATAAACTAAAAGGGTGAATTGAATGAAAATCAATTAAATTGGACTAACCAGAGTTAGGTGATTTAATAGAACAAGAATTGAATTAGATCGAGAAATTATGCGAAGAGAGATCTTGCATAGGTTTATTAGAGAACTTCAGAACTAATTAGGGTTTTGGATAGGTTATGAATTGAGAGATTGCAACCCCATAATCGGATTAGGGTTTATGATTTAGGGTTAATGGTTATAACTTGAGAGGGAGTAATCAACCCTAGTATAGTCTAAAATCAACAATCTGATAATTCATAATCAATTAGGTTAGCATTAAGGATAGGTAAAATTTCTTTTCTCTCAATTTGTAATTTCTTTCGGTTTATTCTTAATTTGATTGATTGAATTAAGTTATCATATTAGTTTCGTGCAATTTGAATTTCTGTTATTATCTCTGGCCTTAGATTTTAGGATTAGATTAACCCCCTACTCGTGGGATCGACACCTTTGGTACTATGCTAATAAACCGTGTGTTTGCAGATTATCGAAGGTTAACAATTAAAACTTACAAATAACCAAACACCCGATTAAGTTTTTGGCATCGTTACTAGGGAGGCAATTAGTTTAATTCTTTAGTTTAAGGCATTTTAGTTAGTTTTTATTTTTCTGTTCTTTCTTTCTATTTCTGAATACGTGCTGTTGTATGAACATAAGAGTTGTGAGAAGTTCGAGTCGTGCAGTTGAAACCTTAAAGCTAGATATCACTCGATTAGAACGATCAATTAAGAAAGCTCGGTGTGAAGAAGAAGAAGAAATTGCAAAAGCAATAATGGCCGAGGAATTTTAGCAAGATTTGGATCACGAAGTGAACCAAGGACATCAACAAAGAACCCTTATGGATTTCATGAGACCAGGGTTCAATGTGATTAACCAAGGAGTAGATGGGCCACCCGTACAAGCAGTTTCTTTCAAAATTAAACTAGCCCTCCTAAATATGCTTCAACAGAATGTGCAATTCTATGGAGTAACGAATGAAGATCCTAAGGAACATATAGTAATTCCTTTAAATCTGTGATAGCTTTTAATACTATTAGATGTTAGAGGATGTGGTAAGAATTAGGCTTTTGCCTTTTACCTTAAAAGATAGAGCAAAGGCTTGGTACCACTCCCTCAACCCAGTCAATGTTACCACTTGGGATTTACTAGTTTATGCCTTTTTAGACAAGTATATTTCCCCTTACCAAGACCACGAAGATTATCAAGGAGATTACCAACTTCCAGTAAAGTGACGGGGAATCGATCTATGAAGCATGGGAATGAGACAAGGACTTGCAACATAAATGCCCACACCATAACTTATCTAAGGAGTTCTTATTGCAAACATTCTATAAGAGGCACGACTGATGCAGCTTCAAGAGGATCACTAATGAGAAAGACGGTAGATGAACTAGAAGAGCTGATAGAAGAGATGGCGAGTAATAGCTATCTATGGACAAACAAGTGGAGTAGACAACCACTACCTTCTGAGAACAAAAAGGAGTTATAGTTATTGATCAAATGACGGAGATGCAGGCAAAAATTGACAACTTAACTCGATAGCTCAATCACATGAAGGTTTCGTCCTTAACTTCAATAAAAGACATGCAACTAAAGTGAGAACTTTGTGAACAAATGGACCAAGATATTATGGACTGCTTCTTGATGAAGGATAACGATCCATAACAAGTTAATTATATGGGACCTCAATATTGACGAGGAGGGGGGGAACAATCCCTACTCCAACATATACAACCCTAGGTGGAAGAATCACCCTAACTTCTCACGAACGAACAATGCTAAAGGATAGTTCAGACCTCAAGGACAACCAGGTTTCCAACAAGATAAACCAAGCTCAATGGAGTCCAAGTTGGATAGAATTTTAGATAAAATTAAAGGCATGGAGTATGCGCATAGGAGGCTTGAAAGCAAGTTCGAGCAAGTCACCAAGAACCATGCCTCTTCAATACACAATCTGGAGGTTTAAGTAGGTCAACTAGTAGAGGCAATTTTAACTCAGAATGTATGAACTCTTCCAAACAATACCAAATCTAACCCAAAGGAATGGATTATGGCCATTACTCAAACATAGGAAAAGAAACTCAAACATACGAAAGAAGATGGAGACAATAGAGAAGGATAAGCAATTATGGAATTCCTTCCAAGTGAGCTCATAATTAAGCCAATCGAGGAACCTCAAACTGAATTTTCATACACTATTCTAGCTCAATGGAAGTCAATTTCAAGTAAGGCGACGAGAAATTCTAAAGAGGTTGAATTAAGCAATGTTGAGGACATAACTAAACATCTACAAACGAGGCTCACATTAAGGGAATCAATGAAGAAGAAGGTTAAGGAGCTCATAATGGAAGAAAACCCTAATATAGCACAGAAGAAAGAGGACCCAGGGGATGTTTACATTCCTTGCAGTATCAATGGAGTTAAAATAGACAGGTCATTCGTAGATTTGGAAGAAAGTATTAATATGATTTCCTATGCCTTTATTCAAAAATTGGGGTTAGAAGAGTTAGAATCCACTACGATGCCAGTGAAGACAGCAAACAGAATAGTTCATCGACCGAAGAGGATTATCAAGGATGTGTAAGTATAAATTGATATTTTTACCTTCCCCACAAACTTCTTTGTATTAGATATTGGAGAAGATGTGGAAACTCCTATAGTCCTTGGACAACCATTCTTGGCTACTACCTACTCAATAATTGACATTGATGGGGTTGAACAAACTTTGAGGGTCAGAAAGCATCAAATAACCTTTACTGTGTTAAAGAATGACAACAGTTCAACCTTACTCCTAGTTAGCATCAAAGAAACCGAACCTCGAGGACAATAGGAAGATATTAAGGATCCTAGGAATGCATTTAGAAATAAACGATCGTGGAGGAGAAAAAGGAGGAAGGTGAAGCAGAAGGAAGGTGGAACCCAGGGTATGGTAGCTCATGTGCAAATGGTAAGATCAATGACTACACTACCATTGCACAATTCATTTGAACCAACTTGAGCACAAGAAGAGCATCAAGGTATTGACTTTAAAAGAAGCATTGCATAGGAGGCAACCTATGGATTGTTAATTCCATGTTATTTCTTTTTACTTTTAGATGGTTTGAATTCTGTAGTTAGGTTATTTCGTTTTCAAATAAGGTCAGGAAGGTATAGGACTTCGACATGAATTAGATGATTGAGGAAGTAAGTAAAAAAGAGGTGAAAGAGATATAAAGAGTAGAAAGTGATTTCGAGAATGTGGAGAAGGACAAAAAATGAAAAAATCAAAAATTGGTGGAAATATTATAGGCCACGATTGTGGCCTACGGTAGGGTAAAGCATTCTACGCGATTTTCAGCTAAAATTTTTACCATTTTACCCTTCCTTCACCTATATATTCATGTCATACTTCACTTTTTCACTCACTTTCATTTTAACTTTATTTGTCTAAGATTGGAACCTCCAAACACTCTCACTTCTCTCCAACCAACTTCTAAATTCACACTTTATTCCAACTTCTACCTACTTCAAATCCAGTATACCACAAATTAAGTAGTCAGCAATGTGCAATCAATCATCGGGATGAAATCAAATCTCGAGCCGAGGGAGAAGGAATAGGGCAGCGGACTTCAGAACACCCTTCCCAATCTACATAGAGGATGAATGTATTCGTTTCCAATCCCTTAATGTTAAAAAAATAGTATTCCCAAAAAATTTGATTTTGATACGCTTGATAGGCTAAAATTGTGAGATAGGGTAGAGAATCTAGCAGAAAGAATTCAGTGGGCCAAGTTTATACACTTCCAATATCCTGTCTAGTAGGAGCTCACTCTTGAATTCTTCTCTTCCCTTTACTTCAAACCTAGTAACCCTAATGAAATGTGGTTTAGGGTGTGAGGATGAGCTTATGAGCTAAACATTGAAATCATGTGGGATATTTATGGGTTCTCTAGATCTTTCATTATCGATCAACACGATAATTTTTGTACTTCTCACTATTGGAATGAGTTCACTGTGTTAAAGCAATTCGACACTAAGAATACCTATAATAATATTATATGAATCCATGAGCACTTGTTATTGCATACATTCATATGTCAAATGGTTTTTGACAAATCAAAAACCAACCAGTGCTCAACAAAGGAACCTTTTTGTTGTGGTGTATGGATCACAGTATCTTAGTGTGCACCTCCACACATGTGATGAATGTTATTGTTGCAACTATACGTAAGAAGGGTAACAATTTAGGTATAGAGTACTTGGTTTCTGCCATTGTTGAGTACTATGGCATGGATGGCAGTGGTTTAACCATCTACCTCCCTAATTTTCTAAATCACCATCATCTATGGCGTGCTGAAATCTTAAAGTCCCATAACCCAGAAGAGCCTGGTTGGAAGAAAGTGCTTGATACAATCTCTGCCAACACCAAGGTAACAATAGATACACTTGCAGAGAACTCTAGAAGGATGAAGGAGATGGCCCTAATTCAACGACGTCAGAGTCGGGATATACGTCGGATTCATCAGTACTTCAAGGCTCAAGGTGTCCAATTGCCACCTCCGACACCATCCCCGCCTCCATCACCGTGAGATTTTGTTTTTAACCCTTTTCTTTTAAATTTAGTCTTTATTTTTATTTTTATTTTTTATTTTTGATTTATGTTTTTTATCCATGTGTATTTGTTTGTTTCCTCCTCATATTAAGGACAATGTGTCGTTCAAGTGTAGGGAGGGTGTTTTGCTTTGAGTGTGAATTTTGTATATTGTGTGATAGTTGTTTAGGTTGCATATTGTGAATTGTGTGAATGTGTTGATGGCTTAGATGAATTGAATCGATTTAATTTTGACCATAATCTATTAGGTTGTGAAGAGTCATTAGCTTGCAAAATTAGTGATCTAGGTTCTTTGGCTAAAATATGCAAGTTAATTAGGATTTAGTGTTAGTTTATCACCCTATAAGTTGTCATATTCATTCATAATTTTAGGTATTTCGATTAAGTAACTTAGCTAGCATTTTTTCATAGAAACGAGTAGCTAAAGCAAAAAGATAGGCATTGATTTAAAAAACGTTTTTACTAATTTTAAATAAATAACTATTTCATTGGCCTTTGGGTTATGAATAGAGCTAGTAGCCAGTTGAGAACATGATGTAACCAAGTAACCAGATTGACACGTATCACAAATGTGTGCCTCTGCGTCAAAAGGCTATAATTACCTTCCAACCAAACAACTTAATAAAAACATGACTTAGTCAAGTAACCGAATCGACATTCATCACCAATGTTTGCCTCCATGTAAAAAGACTAAGTCCATGTCCATTAAAAAGAAGCAAAAAAAAGTTCTTTAACAAAAAACCTACTGAACTTGCAAATAGCTTAACTTTTCTTGAAAACGTACTTAGGATTAGTTACAAAGTTTGAAGGACCAAATAATTATTAATATGTGTGTGCAATTGAAAGGGATGAATAAACTTAACATTTAAGTTTTGATTAATATGTATATTTAGTCCACAATTCCTAGACGCAGATTTTAAGTGTTAATGATTTGAAATAACTTGAATGATTGTGTTTAAAGTTAAATTCATTTCATTAAGTTGAAGTCATTGCCGCATTATTGCATTGTGTGCTGTGTGATTTTGTGTGTTTTTTATTTGTTTTCTTAAGGACAAGCAACCGTTTAAGTATGGGGATGTTGATAAGTGTAAATTGCATCGTGGTTTAAGGCATAGCTTGATTTGTGTTTAGTTGCTAATTTAATCATTTAGTATGTGTTTAGGTTAGAATTGTGTTAGTCTGTTATTATTTTGAGTTTAAATATTATGTTTTTGAGGTACCTTGATGTGTTTTCTAGTGTTTTGAAGACATTCGAGCCTATATAATGGCCAATGATCGTGGCATGTCAGTCCACAATCATGATAGAAGCACGAGAGTTGGCCCACAATTGAGCGCAAGGAAGGGCCCACGATCGTGGCCTACATGCCATGATCGTGCCAGAAGGCTCAAATATGGCCCATGATCATAGCTTGCATCGGGCAGACACACAGACACTCAAGAACGTCAAGTTTCGAGGAAAATTTTGGACCTTTCGAACCCCAAAAAAATCCTAGGGTTGCTCAAAACATAAGAGGATATTTAAAGAACAAGAAAAGAGGTTGTAAAGCGTCAGCCACCTTGAAAAACTCTAGAGAGAAATCATCGAGAGATAGAGGAAGAGAAGAAGGAAGAGAGAAGAGGAGAAGAAGCTAAATCGAAGTACTTCCTGGATCAGGAGTTTCCCGACGTCACTGCCTCCAATCATCCATTTAGATTGTATTTCCTATTTAATTTTAGTTTTATTATTATATAGAATTGAATTGAATAGTTTATGATAGGATCTAGAATGTTCAGGATGTTCTAAACTTACCTTCGGAATTTTACTCTTGAATTAATGAAATCTGATTGTTTATGTATTTATTGGATAAATTTTGTGATTGCATAATTCGATAATAAACTGAAAGGGTGAATCGAATGAAAAACGATTAAATTGGACTAATAAGAGTTAGGTGATTTAATAGAACAAGAATTGAATCAGAATGAGAAATTGTGCAAAAAGAGGTCTTTCATAAGCTTCCGATAGTTTATTAGAGAACTTCAGAACTAATTAGGGTTTTGGATAGGTTGTGAATTGAGAGATTGCAACGCCCCATAATCTGATTAGGGTTTATGATTTAGGGTTGTTGGTTATAACTCGAGAGAGTATAATCAACCCTAGGATAGTCTAGAACCAACAATATAATAATTCATAATCAGTTAGGTTAGCATTAAGGATAGGTAAAATTTCCTTTCTCTTAATTGGTAATTTCTTTCGATTGACTCTTGGGTGTGTTGCAACTGCTTAGTATTTCATATATTTATGTTTGATTCTTAATTTGATTGATTAAATTAAGTTCTCATATTAGTTTCGTGCAATTTGAATTTATGTTGTTATCTCTTACCTTAGATTTTAGGATTAGATTAACTCCCTCCTTGTGGGATCGTCACCTTTGGTACTACGCTAACAACTGTGCACTTGCAGATTATCGAGGGTTAATAATTAAAATTTACACATAATCAAACACCTTGTCAATACTCCTTCAGCAAAGTTCAACACACCCTTATTTCATTTCCTACCTTAAGGAGTACACTAAAGAATATAGAAAGAAAGGTAAAGTTGTTTTAAGTTGAAGAATATAAACTGTGTCTGTAAAAGAAATCCTTTATTGCATGGTAGAAGATAGAAGGTTGCAAGAAAGATAGGTAAGTTATGGATCCCCTTTACAGATAGAGCAGGCTTAATTATAGTATAATTCTTATAAACGGATTTCAAATCCAAAACTTAAAATTTACATCTTATCTTTGGTTAAAGTCCATTCTTATCTTAAAAGGAGATTCTCTTTAATTTTTATTGGCTGAGGGGATTACTTTGTCTTCATTTGTATCCATAAGATAAGATTCCTTATAAGCTTATCATTCCACCTTGGCAAATATCAATAATTATTTAGTTTGAGTCATTGTATGTGTTGACTCCAGAATCTTTAGCTTTATCTTTTCCCTTTAAAGATCTCATGCCACCTGTACAAGCGGGACAAATGTTTTCCATATGCTTTTAAAGGTGAAAAAATCATCTTTATGCTTCAGGGCTTGATTTGATTTCTCCTCTTTTAATCATCCCTATCTTCATTTTCACAAAATTTTCTGCAACCATAGGAGTCTTTTTGGCTGGAGATATCATTGATGAGGAAAATTTGCTCTTGCCAACATAAGTTCTAAATTCTTTTTTGAATGAAACCTCTATGCCAGAGATAATCGTGCTCATACCAATTCCTCTTCGATAATGAATATCGGTTTTGCTGAACTTGGAAAATTCTTTCCTTAACTTTGTATCGATAGTAATGGGAAATTGTTCAGATTTTCCTACCATGATAAAATGATGGGCATCATATTATTCATCTTCATAAAAATATGGTGCCGCAGATAGTATCTTCAACATCAAAGTATCTCTTGAAGTTATCATTGGATTGTTTAAATAACAATCTTTGACTCCTTAAATCCATTTAGGCAATGAAGAAATCTTAAGAAACTCTGGATTAGTTAAATATATTGCATTTATGGCACCGAAATCATACCAATCACGAATTGCTTGAGGATGAACTCCCTACAAAAAATTCAATCTAAGATATATTCCAAAAAAGTCAATATAGGAAAAATCATTATTTTGTAATATAAATCTCTCATAATCTTATAATGTGCTTAAACAGTAGGATCATTTTTAGGAGAACTCTCCATCGTAATATTTCTAGGTATTTAAGATTTTCAAGGAGCATCCAGTCATAAAGAGATATTATCTGGAGTAAAAGCCTTTGGCTAAGATCTCTGTTGTGATGTAAGAGAAGATCCAGTAGATTCAAAATCTTCATTTATCTAAACTTTTGTTGAGCGATCTATATTTTTTTGCTCAGCGTAATTGAAATGATTTATCTTGGCCTGCCATACATGGCAAAAGGAGAGAAGTAATTTAGCTATCTCATGAGATATCGAGGGAAATTTAGCAACATCAAGCAAATCTTTTATCTGTGCTTGGCACGTATCTATATCTTCAGACGTTTGATCTAATAGACAAAATATCTCTTCTTTAGGGTTGGCCATCCCTAGTTAGAAATCTGCCAGAACATTACGGTTAGATTTAATTATCTCAATATCAAACTAATATTTAGCTAAAAGTGTTTGGCATCATATATATCACTTGTATTCATGCTTCAAAGGCAAATTATTTTGAATAAATGTTATTACTTGAGTATTATTTGTTCTTAATAAAAATCTCTTTAGCTATAGAAAATAATAAAAATTTTGGCAGGTTTTTACTATTGTCAATAATTCTTTTTCATTTATATGATATTGCTACTGAGTATCTGCAAAGGTTCCTCAAGTATACCTGCACAGAGACTCATTAGATTTCTCATTAACTTCGTTACAATATCTTTTTTAAAACACCACTCCATACATAATCAAAAGCATCGATCTCAAGAATCAAATCATCATTATCACAAGGTCAAGAAAGTTTAGGTAAAGTGGAGCACATAACTTTAATCTTTATTACCTGTTCAATCAAATAAGGTGAAAATTCAAATCATCGATTCTTCTTTAAAAGCTTTTGAAAAGGTTTCCTTATCTCAGATAAGTTTTGAATAAAATTCGATGCATAGTTTAACACACCTAAAAAAATTTTGAACTTGTTTTTTTATCTTGTAATGTATCTACAATAATGTATCTACAAATTGAAAAATCTTTTCAATAATATGTGGTTGGAGTTTAACTCCTTTACCATCTAGCTCCATTCCAAGAAATTCTATCTCAGTTTGCTATATCTTAGCTTTCTTCTCAAAAAGAGCAAGACCATGTTTTTCACATAAGTCAGCAAATGTATGAAGATGTAAAATATGTTGAGCAATATTATTGCTAGCTATTAGAATATTGTCAACGTAATAATGTATAAAATTATGAAACCTAAAAATATTATCTATTTTTCTTTGGAATATTTTTGGGGCCTTTTTAAAACCAAAAAGCATTACTAACCATTCATAATGACCTTCTGAAGTAAAAAAAGGAAGTATAAGGGATACTATCTTTGTTCATCTTTATTTGCCAAAATCCACTTTTACTGTCAAATTTAACAACTTCCTCCTCAAGCAAACACACACCAACTTTGCGGTTATAACTTCACATTTTTTTAGTTGATAATCAAAAGGTTATAGAAGATCCTAGTTGATAAATAGGTCCTTTGGGTCAAATGCGTTAAATTTTTATCTGATAAATGCTAACCTCTGGATAATTCAACTTTGATAGAATTACTCTCTGTCTATGGTGCAAATCTTGAAGTTAAGAGATTCTATCAGGTAGCATGTCAAAGTTAATATTGAGAATGGAGTAACTACAAGTTTGTAATATGATTCCACTTGGAGATTCATCCAACAATTGTAGAACTAGCTACAGTCAAGGAGGTTCATGATAGCAGGCTTTGTTGTCATGAAACATTCTTAAGGTTTCCTCTTATTGATCTCCTCTTAAACATTGCTCTCAATCCTGATAAAGAAGACTCTTATCTGGTGGAACAAGAGCTCTTCGGGTTGCTTCACCAACTCATCTTTCAAAGAAATATTGATACAAGTTCCATGTGTAAATTAGCATAAACTCATATGATTGCCTTAGGCTAATCCTAGATCCTTAGTCATTCTTTGGCTTGCAATTAAATAGAGACACTTCACTACATGTAGAGTTAAAGCATACTTGAAGATTTCAACCTTATGCTCCCTTTGTAACTAGGAGGATGAAACAACATAACATTTTCCCCTAATATGACTATTCCTCTCATATCTGGAACAACTTAATTCAGATAAGCCACTTCCCCTCTCATCCTTTGGATTGGAATGATTTAATAAACTGGTCATGTCAGGTTCTCAAACATAGAAAAAGGATTCTTTTGTTTACAAAATTTCCTTAGAAACACTATGGTGGGAGTGTTGAAATCCAACCATGATCAAATCACGGGCGCATCAAAAAATAGGTACAATTTAGATATTGTACCTTGTTCACTTTCCGATAAAAAATTTGTGAAATATTTTCTGATCAATCAATCACCAGCTGTCTAATTGTCCAGCCTCTGATGGTATCCATAGAGCAATTCCCAAACTGCTTTTGAGAGGAAGAAAACAAAAAGTGCTAGCTTCTAGAAAGCTCTTCCCTTTAAATAGAAAAAGGATAGCAGTCTTTTGTTAAAATTAAAACTCTTTAATTATAATTAGAATCAAATTCTAATTTTAATTAATTTAATTTTAATAAAATCAAATATCTCATATTTGATTCCCAAAGTTTCTCAAACTTTATAATTAAGTCCA
>JANIHZ010000208.1:25417300-25428500 GCA_027478365.1 Erythroxylum rufum | reverse complement strand
AGCTTTTATCTTAATTAATTAAAGTTATTAATTAATTAATTAAGATGGGGTATGAATCCCATTCCTCCCAATTATGAGGGGAATGGAGTAATACCCCAAAATGGGTAATCAAATTCATACCCCTCCAATCATACTTCTCTACCAAGCATCTATCTTCATTCCATTCTCATTCCTTATTTTTCATACCTATGAAACAAACACCCCCTATATCTAACGTGGAGTATTATTTAAACCTTATATATTTTTGTTTAATTTGAAAATGAAATAGCTTATATTAGAAGATACAGATTTCAAGTTAGTTCAGATTTTTATTTTGAAAAAAAAGATATGTACATTTGATGCGATTATAAAGCAAAATGGGCTGTTGCAATAACGATCACATTGAAGGAATTCTTCATAAAAATTGGTAGAATGACTGTGATGACCTCTTACCTTCGATTAAACTCTTTAACAACTATTTTAGTGAATTAAGAAATAAAATACCTTCTTATTCTTACAGATCTTCTAACATGCTTTTTATATTCTAATTTCAAGATGACAGGCTTCAATTGACATGTTCTTCGCGAAGTATACTTTTTAAAATGGTTGTTTTCTCTTTAAAATCTATTATGTTAAAAAGCAATGGGTTGGTATAAGTTTAAACTTTTACTTTATTGAGTAGGGAGAGACTAAGATAAATATGAGTGAAGCTTCGATCTTATCAAACTCAGTTCATCTCTCTTCATCCCTTTCTTTAGGATAATTTCCCTCTCATCTTTAATAAAAAACTCTTTTTAACAAAATGAAAAACCTTATAAAAATTACCCAGTTACTTGAAGACAATAAAATCCATGATACTCAGCTACCTTTATTAAGCTCGTATATTCTATATCATAAATCCAGATCTTTTATAATGAGTATTCACTTCTTAATCTCCATACATAGACCTGAACTTAAAGAATTGATCTAAGGATCAAGTTGGACCAATGTGGCCTAAAATCCACTTCTGCAAAACAATATGTAACTCTAGAGTTTTCCTCTGAGCTAATCTCATTATGGCTAGATCAGGGTTGCACACATCTCCATGTAGGTGCTATTTGAATGGTCTTAACACTACATGGAAGAAAAGGTTCCTTTATACAACATATACATCTTACCATAATGATTTGATAGGCACCCTCTTGACCACTCTTAATAATAGAAGTGTCATCGTGGTCTTAGCTCCATACCTTAACATTAAACTTGATGATCCAATTCTACCCACAAGACTAAAAGTCCAAATTTAAATTGATGGAGTTGATCAAGAACCTAATGCTATTATGGCCATACTTTATCATCAAATCATTTAGAGATTGCAAAACCATACATTATATCTAAACTTTCCAAACTCTACACGAGATGTACTTTACATGATGGCAGACAGGTCTCAGAATGAGACAACAATCATCTAGATTCCACGACAATTGTCATCACAACAACTGGCGGAGTTAATGCTTTTGAAGTGGATCATAAATTAAGAAAAAGAGTTTCATACTCCTCATCAGTGCTCCATTCACACTACCACTTCTCCAATCTTACGAAGTCTAAAGTATGGAACAGTGAAATCCGTTTTAACAAGCCTGGAGAAGAACATCCATAATCATTTAGAGCCTTTCCTGGCCCAATAATGATGATTAGTCTAGCCTTTTCTCATGAAGAAGGTGTTAGTGGCCCTCCAATTCATGTTGCCCACCTCGATGGACATAAGGTGTATGTCAGCCATATTGTGCGATTTAGACTACGAATGTTGGGTGGATGATGATTCTGAAAGTGAAGACAAAGTTTATGTCCTTTGATGGAGAGAAAAGCCAGTAGAAAGCCAAAATATTGATGCCAACCAGAAAAGAAAATCCAACCCAAGTATGATGATGATGATGATGATGACTTGAGTCGTTCGATTGTTCTTAGGAATCGTAAGCCTAGACAAAAGACTCTCTCTAAACTATTAAGAGCAATTGGAAAAGAACACTTGATCCAACCAAGATGCTTTGTACCAATAATTCCTTCAATCCCTAAGGAAATCCCCAAACCATTATCTTGTATAATGATGAGATCATACGAGGAAGATTTTCCACCTTTAAAATCCTAGACTAATAAAACAATTGGAGTATTTATAAGGCCATACTCATGTTCCACAGGTATTAGCTCACATGGCAATCATGTACCTATCTCTCCAGCAAAAGAAGTACTAAATTGACAAACACAAATTATTGTAGCACAAAACAATGTCCTTCGTAGAATTGATTCAAAGCTTGATGGTCTATCCTATCAAACACAAGGACTAAATTCAAAGGTTGATGCTATATCTCTTCAAGTCTGACAATTGCATCAACGATTACTCGATCAAGTTGCCTCACTTAATTTGGACTTGAAAAGATGTATTGACCAGCATTATTGTGGACCAAAGTTCTCTAAGAAAGAAAGAGAACTCTAAAGAGTTAGAGAATAGCTCAAAAGAATTGAGTAAGATATGGCTAAAGAACAATCTGGAGCTATATACGAACCATACCCCTCAACATTTCTAGCCATAAGATCTACTTATAATACCCCATCCTATCATGATGTGACTAACTACAGAAAAGTCTTCAAAATGTTATATCCATTTGTTTTAACAAACCTTTACAAAACCATCCGAACCTTCCAAGCAAAAGTTGCCAATAAAAGACATCTTGTCCACTTCTAAACCTTCACATACACCACTTGTAATATCCTAGTTTGATTATTGTACTATGTAATATGTTATACATGCATTTCATAGAGTATGCTCTATTTATAGTGTACTAAAGTAATTTAAGCATTTAAATGTATTATTGAGGTTATAACGGAGATCACAGATAGACCAGAGATGGTTCTAGACTCGACCGAAAATTTCTCAAAAAATATTGAAAACTTTAAAAAGTTACCGAATGAGTTTGAAAGAGGTTTAAAAGTCCCGAAATGTACTTTGGAGATTTAGGTGACACTTTTAAATGAAATCCAAACGATTTTGGTGACATTCAGTGATTTACAGATTCAATCCAAAAATTCTTCCAAGCAACTGAAAAAGTTACCGAACAATTTCAAAATATGATGAAAGCTCCAAAATTAGGATTGAAATCCATAGGAACTAAAACATGTCAAAACGGAGGTTGTTTAAATAGAAGTCGGGTAATTCGAAATTATTGGACTAAAATGCTCTTTTAATGGGTATTGAGGATTTTAAACTCATTCTAACTTTTTTTAAGCATCCAATCAATAAGAATTGACCATAATTAGAGTATTTCATGGTCAATTTGAAAATAAGATAGTTGTGGAATGTTTTCGGGAATTAACTCGGTTAGTTGGTAAATTAAATGCATTAAAGGACAATTTGGTCTTTTTGAACTCATTAAGGGCAATTTGATCTTTTTACATGATATTAGTGAATTGATGAGTCATTAGAGATGACCACTGTGGTAATGAAATGTGTGTGATGAGTCTTTAGTGATGAAAAATAGGAAGGTGACATGTGTAATCCATTAAATGAGTATAAAAAGCGAAACTTAAGACATTTTGCTTCGTTGTTTTTAAAAAAAATGAGAGTGATGAGAGAATAACCGTGAGACCAAAAACAAAAGGAAAATAAGAGAAGCCAAAGGTGAACATCAATCAAGAAGAGAGGAAGAAAAGTGTAGTCAGTTTTTAAGGAAATTGATGGTGATTTGGAGGAATCTTGAAGTATTCATCAAATACCCAGTTGAAATGGCATGATTTTTGATGATATGAAAACTATAGACATGGAGGAACAAATGTTTAGAAGACCTCAAAACCTAATTCGAACGTTTGCTATGTGAAAATTAAGGAACAAGTGGAGGTATGGATTCTGGACATGGGACATAACTGTGACTCATCATGCATGATTATGATATGGTGAATTAAATTGGGTGAGATTGTGTTTTGAAGAAATTGGTAAGTTAGAATGGGTAAAATATGGTATTTAAGTGACTTTTGAAGTTAGATTTTGAAATGAAGAACAATAGGTTAGCTTACAGAAGTAAGCATAAATAAGATTAAAGTACGTGATTAAATACCAATACCAAATTTGGTTAAACCGAATTATGGTTTTAATGTCACCACTATTTATTATTTAAGGGAAAAAAAGAAAATGAAAAATGGAAACTTGTAAATTACGAGTTTAAGGTCGAAAAACTTTTTGGAATAGTATTTTAGAAATTTAGAAATTTTGTTTTACGAAATGTTATGTTATTACCATATTTAATGATGCATGAATAAATTGTTATGCAAATGCTTTACTATGAGTTTTATGATTGTATGAGAATTTTTCAGTTATATTGTTATAAAAAGTTAACTTTTAGTAAATTGATTACACTCACTGAGCTCATTTAGCTAACCCTTATTTTTATGTTTTTAAGCAAACCAACCTAAATATGCATACAAGTGCTGTAGTAATTGGGACTCCATTGCAGGATTAGTTGTATCATCAGGTGCTACTGTGCTTGTGTCATTTTGATATGTACATTTGTGTAAAGAATTGATGTTTATAAAGGATTTTAAATGAAATGTATAAATATGTTTTAGCTTTTTAAAGTTTATTGTAGTGATTATTGAGAATTATTTGTATGGGGTTGCTTGTAAGTGGACTTGAAGTCCAAAATCTGTAGTTGAGAAATTAGTGTGAATATAGAAGTGTTTTGAAATTTTACAAGGCTTTTGAAAATTTTGGAAATATCAAAATGCAACTGTTGTGCTACCAAAATTTTAATAAAATGATTTTAAAAATATTCCCACTATTTTCCACGCTTTTAACTTTTAAAATATAAAAGGTTTTTAACAGTTAAACTTGGCTTTACTGGAACTTCGGTTGAGCTAGATATCAATTGGAGGGCTACCGTAGAGTAGTTGGGAGGGCTCCGCTTGGGTTCTAGAAGGGGAACTTCGGGATGGGTGCTTTCAGCACTACCTTCTCCACCAAAAGAAAAACCTTCCCTGAATACAACAAAAGACATATGCCCAACCAAAAATTCGTAGCTACTCTTCAACTAGTCCCAAATAGCTTTGATAGCCACACTAATACTAAGACTCTGATTCTTTTACAGAAAACTCAAAAAGCTCAAAATAGCTTGCAGATCTCACTTAGATATCTAAAATGGTGATAGTTGTTCCACACTCTTCTCGACCACACATAGAAGTTAAACATGAGATTGGCGATGTTGAGTCAATGACTGAACCAGTCAGACCACAAGCAACTTCTGTCTACAAAGCTACTGTAGGTCTATGATTGCTTTTGATGATGTCCCACCAACAAAATGGAGAAATCGACTACATGAATTCAGTGCCTGGATAGATCATCAAATGACAAGGTCAGATATGTCTCTTAAAGACATCTTGATAGACTTTGTCTTAAGAATGTTGGAAACTTTAAGAGAATGGTTCTAAAGCCTTAGTGATAGGCACATGCAAGTCCTACAATTGTCAAAAGCCAGTTCCTTGTTAGGAATGATCCATAAAGAGTTCATTAGCAATTTCCAACTTATTGATCGATAAAGCAGACATGAGTACTTTGAAATGAGGTGTTACTCCATGAATATAAAAGACTTACAGAAGCATTTCTAAAGAATGTCTGAAAAATATTATATGCTCAATGGCTTCAATGATTTCAATCTTCGGTGCACATTCATTTCTTCCTTTCTTGATAAGTTGCATCCTAAATTATAAAGAACAATCAATTCTCTTCACAGGGATATGTTTGAAATCTCTCTCGAAGAAATCTACGAATTAGCTTTAGTAACACTAGACAAATTACATGAGCAACATAAGTTCTTCAAAGATATGCTAAAAAGTGGACCTTAACTCAAACAAGCGTGCAAGAAGTTGTACTTAAAGATCAAATGCAAAGACATGGAGAAATGTACATGCAATACCCTTTAAGAGTTCACCCTTTTAACATAATGAAAAAAAATAGAATAAGATTCTTTAAGTGGTGTACTTATGACACTAGATAGCCATATTGGTGTTACTTTTGTAACTAGGTCATTGTGTAAAAAGGTGCCTAAAAACTTAAAAAATGATATGAAAATCCTACAGTCTATGGAAGCTATGATGCTTATAAGAGATGAAGAAGACGTCGAGTCCCTTTTTGAAGAATAATCTAGTGAAAATGAATAGTCTTTGTTTACAATTCCTAAATGTGAATCTACTGATGATGAAGGCTCTTCTCTTGACAAAGAAGATGACAAACCAATGTACATGATGAAAGAATGTTGTTTTAAGATGGAGCCCAAGAAACAATAGTCACACGACCATATGTCAAACTTCAATCGATTCTAAAAAATTATCACAATCCAATCCCAACTGTTGGTTACATAGATACAGGCTCTTATAAAAGTGTAATGAAACCACATATTCTTCCTACAGAAGTGACAATCATAAGAAGAATACTTTTCTGCAGTTGATGGCAAATCCTTCAAGATAGAACTTATTATGAAAAGAAGGATCAAGATAAAGTTCTTTCTAAGTTGTATCGTTTGGATGAAAATATTAAGAAGTAATCTTCTTGGTCTCAACATACTTATAGGAATGGATGTCTATTGCTAGATCTTGGAAAAGGATATTCATTACAAACAAGATTTTTATGAGTACACTGAAGACCGCAACATCTCTAAGTTATAAGATGTTCCTTCTTGATATAAGCATATCAAAGATCAATTCTTACAATATTGTCCAAAGAGTCATGACTAATTTAACCATCCACATCCATCATGGAAGAATTGAAAATTCTATGTCCAATTGCCATTAAAAAGAATAAGGACATTAATCTAACAAAGGCCACTCATTCAAGAATGAATCCAGATGACCTAAAGATGGAACAAGAAGAATATGCTATACTTTTGAAACAAGATCTGATCTAGATGGCCAAATCAGATTGGGCATGTCAAGCTTTTTATTGAAAAAAGAGTAGAAACTAATAGAGAAAAAAAGAGGTTAGTTATTTATTACAAGCCTCTAAATCATTTTCTTTAAGATTACAAGTTTCCTCTGCCAAGATAAATACACAGGTGTTATTCCTAAAAGAAGCCAAAATATTCTCAAAGTTTGATTTAAAAGATGGATTTTGGCAATTGGGTATTGACCTAAAGAATTCGACATAAAATAGCATTCTATATTCCTAATACCCAATACCAGTGGGCAGTTATGCTATTTGGGCTAAAAGTCGCCTCATCATTGTTTCAAAGAGCTATGACTAGGATTTATGATGGTATCCTATCAAGTGCTCTAATTTATATTAATGATATCCTGTTATACTCTTGGACCCAACAAGAGCATCAAGCTTTATTATGATAATTCTTGGATATTATAAAGAAATATAGGATTATGCTCTCAACCCATAAAAATCAAATTGGTTCAGCCTATAGAGAATTGTTGGGCATGAAATTTCATGATAGTTTCTACCATCCAGGCCCTATATAGTTGGTAAACTACTAAACTTTTCAGGCACGAACCTTAACATTAAACAAATCCATCAGTTTCTAGGATTTGTAAATTACATTAGGGATTTCATCCTTCATGTGTCAAAATATATAAGCCAGATGTCAAAGCTATTAAAGAAAAAGTCATCATTATGAAGCCCTGACTGGACAAAGACAGTCAATTAATTAAAGAAGATTAGTTAACATCTATCTCCACTAAAGATTCCTAGCATAGGAAAACAAATCTTACAGATTAATGCTAGTGAAGATTTCTTGGGAGCAATCTTAGTAGAGGAAATAGAAGGAAAAAGGTTATACCGTGGACATGTTAATGGATAATTTAAATCTTCACAAAAGCATTATTACTCAATATGTAATGAGATTCTAGCAATCAAAAGAGGTATTAAAAAGTTTAACTTCAACCTCAACCCTTATCTCTTTACAGTAGAAATGGACAATACGTCCTTTATAGAGATACCAGATCAAAATTAAAAAAAAAACTACCAAAAAGCCAATTGTTTAGCTAGAAAGATTGGTTCTCCTATTATAAATTCATATTTCACCACATCAAAGACAATCAAAACATCTTAGCTGATTTCCTAGCTTCAAAAATTCATCAACCTTATCACTTCCTCCAGAAATATTCCTCTCCTTTTAATGGTTGACCTGCTTTGCACTGTAAAGACAAAGAAATTCTTTCCTCCTATTGTAAGCACACCCACTACTATTGATGAAATAGCTTCTCTTTCTCAGATAAGCCTTTTCTGTTATTTCCATCTCTTTCTCAATGAAGCATAATTACATTGCTACCCATCCTTGTTTAACCTTCAAACATCATATCTCACTATGTTTTTTAATCAATGGCCCGCTCTCAAAAAATGTATTATAATACCTATGGTCACTCTCTACCTTCTATGCATCTGTGTAATAGAGAAAATGAAGGTTCCCTCTTATGGACTTTCGTTGAGTGGTACCAACCATTGATGAGAAGGAGGTCGCAGCTCTCATAGGTTATTGAGGATCTTAGGTTATAGGAAACTTCATTAGAGAAGCAATCCACCTAATGCTTCTTTATTTTTCATTGAGCATATAGCACAATAAAAATTGGATCTATCTACTCTGAGAATCAAGTGTATCCATCATACCTCAGTCGAATGGTCAAGATATAAGGAAAACGTCCTTAAAAACCTTTGGTATAATTTGAACCATTTTCCTCAATATACACTACCAACTGTCTCTACATCTATTGAACCTTACTTAGGAGAATTAATTCTTGGTGAATCATAAAGACTTTGATATCCTAGACAACCCTATAGATTTAGGCTTGGACACTGTTGGACCATCTCAAACTTAAGCCTCCTCCTTCCAAGAATTGTACCTAAATACTGTTGGACCACCTCAGACTTAAGCCTTCTCCTTTCAGGATGCCCAAAATCCAAATGATGACATTCCTATCATAGATGAAGAGGAGCTCTCTAAGTTTTTTTGCAATATTTACACACAGAGGAAGTGAGCCATAATAAAAGATCACAAACAACTAGTGATGATACTAATAGTATAAGTGGAGGAGCTTCCTCGTCAAATATTCTATCGTGGCAAGAATCTA
Organism: Erythroxylum rufum; assembly: GCA_027478365.1. Classification (NCBI taxonomy): domain Eukaryota; kingdom Viridiplantae; phylum Streptophyta; class Magnoliopsida; order Malpighiales; family Erythroxylaceae; genus Erythroxylum; species Erythroxylum rufum. The sequence continues at coordinate 25,419,431 of JANIHZ010000208.1, read as the reverse complement.
TTCCTCTTATTATTGTGGGTCACTCTATTTAATAGTTTTTCTTTATGTTTAGGTTTCTTTTGTGATGTGACATCATTCTTATGTATTTACTATATGATGTGACATCATTCTTATCTATAATAGTTAATGTGATATTATTCTTATCTAGAATAGTTGATATGACCTTGTTCTTATCTATTTAGGGTGTGAAGTGAATTTGATCTTATCTAGATATATTTGTCTTTTTATAATCCCTTTGCCTATGTAAGCAAAGGACCTCTTCTATTGTAACTAAGTTCAGTTTTATCAATAAAAGTTGTCAATTTCCATATGGCTTCTCTATAACTATCAGTCTCTTCCCTAAATGTTTGAGTCTTCAATAAGGTTACTTCTGCCACACAAAGATACAAGTATGCTCTGCACTTACCTTTTTATAAGGATCTTGTGCATCAAAAAGTGTTGGACCTATGATCATGTTTGAGTTATAAGTTATACGGGGAGGATTGGTCAACTTAGATCCCTAAGAGGCAGGCCCTGATATTTGATACCTGTTGAAGAGAAAAGGGCTTGTGTCTCGGTTAGTAAACCAGGGGTCTTAGCTTCAATCTTCTTTTTTTATCTTATATCTCTCATGCAGTTTGCCTCTATCATAGAGTTGTTGGTTTGCTGTTATCCCCATAACCCTCTAGCTAGGTTCCCAATGGTATCACTTTAATCAAAATGTTTATCGATGTTGGTTTATATCAAACAACTAATTAGTTAGTTATATTTTATGATATAAATTAAAAGAATTCTTTATCTTATACATGTTCGTTTAATTAACTAATGTGTAAGATAAAGCCTATAAGACAAATATACATTATAAATGAAATTATGAAGAGATCATAGTTATGAGATTTATATTACATTTATATATTATCCCTAAATTATTTTTATTTATTCTTTTATTAAGATTGGATATTAATAGAACATAAAAGGATTAGCACATGTTATGTTTCTTTTTTATAAATAAAGTAGTTGATATTATAGACTAAGCTATGAAGATATTTCAACAAATTTGTGTATATTAACTCACTCCATATGAGAATTCCTTTTAGAATATTACTTGTATATCTATAGAGATTATCATTACCATTATAACATAAGTGATCTTTTAACTTAAGATCTCTAAAATATCTCATATATGAATTTTTATGGTTTTATATTACTTATGACTTATCATTTTCAAAGGTAGTTCAATTGGTAACCATTGATATAACATAAATTATATAGAGGTAGTTGAGAGATCAATACAATATTCATCATTCTAAAGTGGTTAGATAGAATGTCCTATCATTCTTGATTAATAGTAATTTGGAAAATCTTTAATCAAAGTGAAATGACAATTTAAAAATAGTTTTAAAATGTTATTAATAGAATTAATTACTAATGATGAAAAATTAATATGATTGAACTTAAATAAAGATGACATTAATTCTACATTCCATATCTAATCGAAACATTATATGATGAAATGAATTAAATTATACGAAAAAATCACCTATAAAAAAGTTAATCAAAATGATTTTGATGTAACTAATATTTGGATAGTGATAACGCATTGTTAAGGACCAATCTTTATCTGTTGATATAAATTATTTAATTAGAGAATTAAATATAAAATTAAATAGATTAAACTATTTAATCTTAAATTTGATTTAAGGTTATCATTTATATTCATTATTAACACGTTTATAAATTTAGTGAGTCATACATAAAGAATGGTCAAAAAGACAAAAAAATATTTTAAGCAAGTTAAAATTGATTGTAATATTTGAGAAACTATAGGATTGAGTATAAGATATTAAATTTTATTTAGACTTAATTAGTATTTAATTATAACTAGTTCTAATTAGAGTTTAATTGAGTTACGAGTGACAATTCTTACATAAAAGAATCAATACATATGTAGTAGATTATTTATACTTTAGTACGAAGTGTTATATAAATATCTCTAATGGGGTGTTTGGTTGACTGGAATCACCATTTCATTCCTAATCTATTCTTGGATTGGTTATTCTTTTGTTTGGTTGAAGAAAACATATAAAATATATAATCAAAGGGTTTACTTATTCCTTGAGTTTGAGGAATAAGTAAACTCATCCTTCCCCAT
>JANIHZ010000208.1:25342433-25358082 GCA_027478365.1 Erythroxylum rufum | reverse complement strand
AGGTCTGAAGGGTTCAGTACCTGTGGATTCAGCTTCACTGATTTCTGGTTCTTCAGTATACTGAGGCATTGTCATCAGAACATTAGATAATTTTGAACGATCAGCAAAGTTAGCTGATTCATCAGTTGATGGTAAGACTGGGTCATAAGATGCCTCTGATGTGCATTCTTCTTCTGAGCTATCATAACACTTTAACTCAGATGAGTTATCTGATGGTGTTGCAGATACTTCAGATGTATTGCTTTCTGCATCAGTTTTCTCTGAATGAGAACTGGAATTATCTGCAAGAGGTTTTGAGGTCAGAGTAGCTACATACTCTATCTGTTTAACTTTATCCTTCCCAATAGAAGAGATGGAAGGTTGAACTGGTGGTGGAGATTCTAGAGGTGTACGTATCTGTACTGGTTTTCTCGACTCAGGCGATGGTTCAAAAGGTGTATAAAAAGATGATGCTTCTGGAACCTTAGATAAATACTCAGAAACTCGAGGCTTAGGCATACGATCAGATGTTGACTTTGGCTTTGATCGTCGAGATGTCTCATGAGTTGTCTGAGGATGAACATATTGTCTAATTAAAGGGTAATTAAATTTGAATACCTTTGAATAGCCAGCTTCTTCTAGATATCGTTGATACGAAGGAGATGGATATGATGGCTGAAGAGTTGAGAACTCTGAAGAAGATGAGCCATATACCTGTCGAGATTGAAAAGCATGCATGTCTGCTTCCATTTGTTGTATAGTCCTTTGTATCTCTTTTATCTTTCGAACTTTCAAGTCGAATTCTGGCCCCATGTATTGGGCTGAGATGTATTGATGAAGTTCAGCTTCAAGGCGCTGAATCTGAGCTTTGTAATACTTATACATCTTTTGTATCTGTTCCGAAACAGAATCGACTTTACGATGACTAGCAAGAGTTTGTTGATTAATTCCATCTAGCTTGGAATCAATCCTTCTCAGAACCTTGTTTTGTGTTACTGCGTTGTGTGTCTACCAGTTAAGCACTTCATCAGTTGGATTTGATGCAAGTGTCCCTTGTGAAGTAATTCTTGACGCTCTGATATAAGGGTTTAAGATAACCCGCTGTGATTCATTAGTACTCCTGGATAATTGAGGAAAGTTATCCTCGTCTGGCCTTGCCATTATACAGGGCATAGGAGTAGGAGGTTGAACAGGAATTCCTAGCATAGATCTGCTAGATCCTTCAGTAGATCTGCATGTTTTAGATGACCTGAGCATCTCCCTTAGAGACTTTGGTCTGGATCTTTCTATTTGTACCAAAAGACCATTATGATTGTCTTGAGCTGGATCCTCATCTTGGTGAGGATAATCACGAGAAGGCAAGCACCTAGATTTGGGTTTTGATTTCTTCTTCCTTCTCCGTTGATATCTTGGATCATCATCATCTGAGTCTGACTCAGGGTTGAAACAGATCTCACAGTCTGGTTCGCACATCGATGGGTCGACATCCCATACAAAGTGTCCACGATGATGACTTACATAGACTAGATCTCCATTAGTTGAAATAATGAATAGGAGGACCGTCTTTACCTTCTGTATGAGAGAATACAGGTTGGATCTTAAGGCTTGTTGCCCTAAATGATAAATCTGGTAGATCTGACTGTTCAATTGGCTGCATCATCAGGATTGAGCCTGATGTAGGTGGACCAGGCGTGTCGTCACTAGGTCTGGTGTAGGTGGATTTGACTGAGCCATCTCTCAGAGTCTGCAGAATCGGAGGAGTCGTCGTATGAAAAGAGTGTCGATGAGGCGCCTGGAATGCCTTTTGGTAGTTGGTAATCCATTTTGTTGGCATCAACTTTTCAAGCTCCTTTGAAAGCAACTGCTTCAGGATCTGGAGGATAGTAGTATAATCATTGGAAAGATCAGCAACCATGTATAGAGCATCCGAAGTAGAATTTGGAAAGTTTATGTCTAAGGCATGATTCTGAAGATGTTAGATCATCTAGTGATGAAGAGTAGCCATGATGGCTTTAAGATCTTGATATGCTCCAGTGATCTGGATCTAAACTTGTAGACATTCAGACAAAGTAAGATCATCCAACTTGATGTTGAAATCAGGTGCAATGGTCAAGATGACACTTCCTTTGTCAAAAGTTGTCAGCAAGGTTCCAATAAGAGCATTTTGGTACATTGTGTAGGAAGTGTCAAGAAGGGATATCCTAGCTGTAGCAGGAATACTTTTTCTTCCATGTAATGTGAGAACAAGTCGTAGAGCTCCAAAGTGTAGATGTGTATGATTCTGCTCTCTCCATAAGGCGATCAGCTCCTTAGGGACTCTAGCTTTACGTATTGTTCTGCAGTTGTAGATCTGAGACCACATTGTTCCAGTTTGGAACTTTGGATGATTTCCTTCACACGAGGTCTAAAAGTAGATAACACACTCCTAATATTTCTCGTCCAACAACGGTCACGAAAATAGATACTGTACGAACTTAACAAAGGTAAAGAAGACTCATAAACACAATTTTTTACATGAGCGACATCTACAAGATTTTCTATTTTGTTTGATAAAACACGCTTCACACTACTAGGAAAACTAGTTAAAGACAAACTAGACGATAAATGAACTGTATCTGGAGAAGTTTCCATAACTCTTATGCAACTCTCCTCTTACTCCCTTTCTTACCTAATATCAATGTCCCCCCCTCTGGAAAAAAGATGTGAAGGTGTATGTTCCCAAGTACTCCACAAGAAGTAGTGAAATACTAAGCGAGGAGTAGAATTACTCCAAGGGGTACGAAGGTGTGTACGACTTTACCGTCTATACCTGACCACTTAATAAGGGTGATACCACTCTTGTAATAGCTCTGATACCACTCATGTAATGGCTCTGATACCACTTATGTAATGGCTTTGATACCACTTGTATAATGGTGTTCTGCGGTTGTAGATCTGAGACCACATTATTCCAGTTTGGAACTTTGGTTGATTTCCTTCACACGAGGTCTAGAAGTAGATAATACACTCCTAATATTTCTCATCCAAGAACGGTCACAAGAATAGATACAAACCACCAGGCATTAACCATACCAGAAAATTTTGGAAGCAGGTGTTAGACGATGCACGTCCTTCCCTCCAACTCCAATATTGTCCCCAAAGATGATCGAAGGCAAGGTAATGGTGGCCCAAAAAGTGGACATACTCAAGGAGCGTATGAAAAAATCGGAATCAACACTCTTGGGCTTCTTCATGGACAAAAGACAAGCCTTTCAAGCTTTGAATTCCTAGGCTGAAAAGCAATGGAAGAGTTGCAGATTATTGGAGGTATTGTTAAATGATAACAACATTTTCTTGTTCAAATTCAGCTCCACAACAATAGCTCATAAAATTCTTAAGACTAGTCTATGGTTCTTTAACCCTCAACCCCTTCTCTTGCAATCCTGAAAATTAGGATTAAAGCTGGAAGATCTTGGACAAAAAAAATCCTCATTTGAGCAGGCATATACAATATTTAACTAGAAACTAGACCACCAAGGGTTAAGAAATCAACACTCGCTGAGATATCCAAGACAAAGAAACCAACCAGCAGCATATGGAGAGTGCATGCGAGCCTTTAGAGGCCACAATAGAGTTGAGACACACAACGAACTCGTTAACATTAGTAAGAAAGTTCATGATGAAGTCTTTAATTTCGTAGGAAAGATGGATCCATACATGTTCTTATACTGGACAACAGTAATGGAAAATTTCTTTGACATGTACCATATGTCTAAAATCTAGTGGAGATCTATAGAGGATAAACTTTGAAAAACAGGTCATCTATCGATTGTTGATTAGGAATAAATGAAGTTGAAGTTGTTGGAAAAATACTTACCATTTCATTGTTAGGAAGATCTCCAACATCAACTCATAACTCTTAGATAAGGGATTATGTTCGTAACTGAGTACACGAAAATATTTGATGAACTTTCTATCTAATGTGAAGGGATGGGGTCGGAACGACAACTTATATCTCACTATAAAAATGGCTTAAGATAGAAATTTGCAAGCATCTAATCAAAGGATTTATAGCCTTGAAGATACATATCACTTGGCTTTAAGAGTGGAACAATACTTAGGACAATAAGTAACTAAAAAGTTTCAAGTCAAGTCGGGAAGTTCAGCATGAAGAGAATTATGACGATGCAAAACTTTAAACCAACACCCAATGTATTAAAATCTGCACCACAAAATAACTACAAAACTTCTCAAGGAGCTGAACTTAAAGGCAAAGTCATAGCTAAGACTAGGATGAAAGGAGGCAGTAGTGACAAGAAGTGCTTCCGATGCAATGAGAGGAGCCATGATAGATGCATAATTGATAATATTTATACCTCATATTTGATTTTTTTAACTTGGTATTTTATAATTTTATGGTATATTTGGTACTTAATTCGCTTCGAATGTCTATACAGAATATAGTTTCCTTCACAGACTTAAAGGAGAAGAATTCAAACGAAAACACCACATAAAACAAAGATTTGACGCACAGAAGGGATGCATGGTTGTGCATCTACCCATGCAATTCTACGAGGTTGTATAGATTCACGATTTTTAGAGAATTTGGTTATGCACGATCTGATGCAAGGTCGTGCATCGACTAAAACCTTATAATTTAACATAAAACATGAATGAAGGCTAAAGGAAGGAGGAGACTTCAGGAGGCGATTACAGATATGAAGATCGTTCTCAAGGGGCAATTTTGATCCAAAGAAGCGAAAAACACAAGGACTTCATCGAAAGATCCCTCGAAATATAAGATCAAACCTCTACATCATAAAAATATTTCATAGAAGACAATAAAGGAGATTTAGAATTATGAACCCATTGTTTCAATTAGTTATTCTTTCAGTTTATGTTTGATTTCTTGTTTGATAATGTGTGGCTAAAGACCTTGTTAGTATTTAGGTTAAATGAACCCTATGTTAATACTTTGATATGATTTTATTCTTTTATGAATGCAATTGGTTTGATTGTTATATTGTGATTTGATTATGTGTTTTATTTATGTTCTAACAGACTCAGGAATATTCGATTATAATTTGATTTCATACGTAAAGATTGAGAAATCCTATTGATAAATAGATTTATCATAATTGGAAAGAGTTGATTGCATACCTAAAGATAGGATGATATAAATCTTCTAGATTAGGTCAAACTTAATAGATGGATTAACAAATCGATAAAGCAATTGTATAAACTCTAAATTGAGTAATTCAGTTGATAAACTCAAGATTAGTTGTTAGTAGACTCAAGGTTAGCTATTAGCATACTATATGAATCTCCACGGTCCAATAAATCAATAAATCAATAGAGTAATAAAAGATCAATCTGTTAAAGGTTTTGGGAGATTCAAAACCTAGATATTAATTTTTGATATTGATAATTTTCTAAGTGAATTATTAATTATCTATTCAATATCATTGCCTATTTTATTTTACTTTCTCTGTTTTTATTTACTTTTATTAAAATCCTAAATCAATTGATAGGCTAGATAATAGGAAAAAGGTAATTATTAGTAATCACTGTCTTCGTAGGATCGACCTGTACTTGTTAGTACTAGCTACAGCTACATCGTGCACTTGCAGTTATTACAATATTGACTAACTTAGAACATGCCAATCAAGCCACTTTGCTTATGAATGTCTTAATAAAGGCTTGCATGTGATGGGAGTAGAAAAGGAAGAATTTGATGAGTATGCGTGTAAGCATGAAGCTAGGAGGACTTGGTAGGAGACCCTATTGATGAACTAACTAGTCCTACAAATCTTAATATAATGAGACACATACTTACAACTCCTAAAGTGAAAGAACAAGAAGAATATTTTTCGTACTGTTATTTTCTTTACTCAAGTTAGATGTGCGAGATAAAGTATGCAAACTTATCATTAATAGTAGAGGTAGTATAAATGTGGTATTGAAGAACATATTAAAGCTTTTGAATTTATAGATGGAGAAACATCGATATCCTTACAAAGTTGCTTGGGTAAATGATAATACTATATTATTTTCTTAAAGGTGCTTTGTGTCTTTCAAATTAAGAATATATTAGGACTCTATTTAGTGCGATTTCATTCCTATGAAAGTATCTCACATTTTACTTGGGCAACCATGGCTTTATGATCGATATGTGTAGTACTTCAGAAAAGCTAACACTTATTAGTTTATATTTTATGGAAAGAAGATAATTTTTGAAGCCTATAAAGGTAGACAAGGTATATAAATAAAGATGAAGTAACAAGACAACCATAAATGCCAAGAAAAAAATCTCTTAATGTTGTTAAGGAGAGAGAATTTGAAGTTATTAACAAGGAAAAGGAAATTTTGTTTGCAATGGCAGTGATGGAAGTAACAGAAACAACACTTGAAACATCCTTTACCTTACCAAAAGGAGTAAGAGAATTGTTAGATGATTTTCAGCCTTTACACCAGATGATTTGAATTACCTCCTTTGCGAGATATTCAACATGCTATTGACTTTATACCTAGATCTACTCTACCAAATCTTCCAAACTTTTGATTGAATCCTATTGAGAATGAAGAGTTGAAGAAGTAATGGTTGAGCGTCTAAGGAAAAACCTAGGTTGATGATTATTACATAGTTCCTTTAAATATAGATGAGTTACTGAAAAAAGGATTTATTCAAGAAAGTCTTAGTCCGTGTGTAGTTCTAGCACTATTGACTCCTAAAAAGAATGGAAGTTGGGTGAATATGTATTAATTATCGGGTAATAAATAAGATCACAATAAGATATAGATTTCCAATACCTCGACTTGATGACTTGTTAGAAATATTAAGGGAATTACATGAAGGAGGAGCAACAGGATACTTTGGAAAAAGATAAAACAATTGCTATGGTTGAAGATTGCTTTTATTGGCCTTTTTAAAGCAGGATGTGTCTAACGTCATATGACAATGTCAAACATATCAATTAGCTAAAGGAAGGAAACAAAACTATGGATTATACACACCACTGCCTGTGCCTGCAGGGCATAAGTATGAATTTTATCTTAGGAATTCCTAAAATTATAAGAGGTTATAATTATATTTTATGATGGTGGATAGGTTTTCAAGATAAGTCATTTCATTCCATGTTTCCAGACTTATGATGCTATCCATATGGCTAAAATTTTCTTTAAAAAGGTTGTACATTTCCATGGATTATCTTTAACCATGTCTTTGATCGTGATGTAAAGTTTATGAGTTATTTTTGGAAAACTCTATAGAAAACATTGAAAATTAAGCTTCAATTTTCATTTGTTTCTATCCCCAAACTGATGGATAAACAGAGGTGATGAATAGAAGCTTGGGGAACTTGTTAATATGTTTGGTTGGAGATAACGTGAAAAATTGAGACCTAATTCTTCCTATGGTAGAACTTGCATAAAAGGTTATATATATAGTTCTATTGGTAAGATCCCTTTTGAGATAGTTTCAGGAGTTCAACTAAGGAAGCCTTTTGATTTGATTCCTTTTCTACCAACAACACGAGTTAGTACTAAAGCTTAAGGTTTTGGACAACATATAAGGGATGAAAGATAACAATCAGAAAATTGTCTTGTAAAGAACATGTTGATCAATATAGTCACTTTATGAAATTCAATAAAGGAGATATGGTGATGGTTAGGATTCGTTTAGAGCATTTACAAAAAGGGAAATATATTCACAGAATGCTAAATCTTATAAGAAAGTTAAGAAGATAAGTGTCAATGCTTATGTCTTGGAATTACCAAGTGATATGGGAATAAGTCTCATCTTTAATGTTACAGACTTAACTATTTATCATGGACAAGATGAGCATTCCCCTACTGTAGCTGTAAGAATTCCAGCCACTCCTTATCTTAAATAGGAAATAGAGGATGTTCTTGATGACCAAATTGTATCCACAAGAGATCGAGGATATCGATAATTTCTTGTCAAGTGGAAAGAAAGACCAAATTTTAACAGGACTTAGATTCTAGAATCGAAATTTCAAAAGTTGAATCTAGACTTATGCGATCAATATTTGTCACATTCTATGTCGAGAATGACTTCATACAAGCTAGGGATAATTAATGCAAAAGATCTTAAAGTATATAGAAGAAATAAAAGAGAAAAAAATTAGTCAACCACAAGCTTTGATTTGGTGGGATGAGGATTGAGAATTGAGTTGACATCAAAGATAAAGGCTGAAATTTAAATTATGTTCTGTTCCTTATTAGATAGGAAGTAATAGTAAGTTAAACATGTTATTCTATTTTAGATTTGTTATCTTAGTTGTTTAGGACTTATAGAATTTTTATTATAATAAGATTTACATTTGTTAGGAACCTTTTCCTATTAGAATAAAGGTTTTAAAAACTTCTCTATAAAATATGTTTTTATTCAAACCTTCAATAAGAAGCAATTTGAAAATTTTCTATAAACTTGAGTTTTCAACTAAAAGATGTGATTCTTAAGTCTAAGAGTGATTCCTAGTTTTCTACTCACCATTATTTATGTTTCATATAAAATTCTTGTCATCACGAACCTAAATTTTAGCCATATTAAACCCTGAAATTCTAAGCTTAAAATTTCAGCAATCAAACCTTAAAACTCTAGTTATATAAAATCTAGAATTTCACCATTCTTAGCCAAAATTTAACCCTGAAACTTGATATTCCAGTAGCCTAATATATGTCATATTTCCTAATTTTGTAATTTTTAGCTACTAGTTAATAATTCTTCTATTTATCCTATCTCAGCAAAGCTACTTTCAACAATTATATCCTATCAGACCATACTCCAATCTTGATCTAGAATTTAGCCAACAAACAACCCAAAAGATGTACTTTTAGATTCAATAACTACTTAACAAAAATAGAGGGGTTTGATTATGTCATTGAAGAGGGATAAAAACCATAACTGAAATTACATTGTTTTCATATATGAGAAGACTTCAACTAATCAAAGAAGAGTTGAAGCAACTACTATGAATTAAGAAAAGAGATGGGAAGATCTTGCATAAATCAGCAAGCACTCCTTTTGTATACTAGATTGTCTTATCAATATAAGATAAATTGCAATTATAATCGTAATTAAATCAAATCATAATCACTAAAGATACTGAATCATATCAAAATCAGATCTTAATCTCTAACACCCCCTCAAGCTGGAGCATATGCATCATAAGCTCTAAGCTTGTTACACAGTTGTATTACACAACTTCCAACCAAACACTTAGTAAATAGATCAACTAACTGGTCTTCAAACTTCACATAAGTAGTTTTATCACATTTTGTTGCACCTTCTCTCTAACAAAGTGACAATTTACCTCAATATGCTTTGTTCTTTCATGAAAAATTAGATTAGAAGCAATGTAAATGGTTACTTGATTATTACACATTAGCTTCATAGGTTGTGTTGATTGAAATCCAAGTTCTTGTAATATATGTTTTACCCAGACAAGTTCTTGAGATGTCTATGTCATAGTATAGTAGATCACCGATTAGTCTTAGAGTCAGCCCAATCAACATCATTATAGGTTTGAACTGAACAATGCCCATGGTTTTTATATAAGAGTCCTTTGCCAAGATAATGATTGAGGTATTTCAAGACTCGAATAGTTGCACTCCAATGGCTAGTCCTAGGAGACTACATAAATTGACTCACGACACTTGTATTGAATGAAATGTCAGGCCTAGTAATTGTAAGATTAATTTTCCAATCAGTCTTCTATAATTTCCTAGATCTTTCAAGATTTTTCCTTATTTTTCATCAAATTTAAGGTTAGGATCATTGGAGAATATACCAATTTACATTCCAATAAGCTAACTTCTTCTAAGAGATCAAGAATATACTTGCGTTGGGAGAGACAAATATTATCTTTAGATCTTGCAATTTCGATGCCCAAAAAATACTTCAATAGACCAAAATATTTTGTTTGGAATTGTTGTTTCAAAAAATCACTCAATCTATTAATTCAATTTTAATCATCATCAGTAATAATAATATAATCAATATACATGATCAATAGAGTTTACTAGATCTTGTATGTTGATAGAACACTGAATGGTCTACTCTACACTACTTGAGACCAAATTTCTTCACAACTAAACTAAACCATCCAAACCATGATCTAGGAAATTGCTTTAAACCATATAAAGATTTCTTCAATTGGCATACTTTCTTTGACTCCCCTTAGCAACAAATCCCAAAGGTTACTCTATATAGATTGTTTCTACTAGATCACCATAAAGGAATGTGATAGATGGATATTTAATTATGTTTTTACACCTATATTTGAGGTATTTTGCTTGATATTTTATACTTTTATATTATATTTGGTACTTAATTTGCTTCAAGTGTGTTTATAGGTGATAAATGCCTTCGTGGACTTAAAGGAGAAGAATTCGAACAAAAACACGACATAAAGCTTATTTCTAAAGAATTGGTAGCCTAACCACTGGAGTTTTACATGGACATATCTGTGGCTTATGAGATCCAAATGAGGTGATTCAAGAGCTAAAATTCAAGTCAACATCCTGATCCATAATTCATATGCAAAGTTTTAAAAGTGGTGCTTTAACGTGCTAAAAAGGTTGAAAATGAATGTGAAGTCTATCTCGGCTTGGTCTGACCTCCCCTTGGTTTTGGCATATAACTTTCTCTGCAGAGATTTTTTTAGAAAAATAGGATTCTTTAGAAGGCTAAGAAGTAGAGATACAACTTTTATGAAGACATTATGACTTAAATATAAAGATATCGAAGTGCATTTTCGCGATTTCTAGCCAATTCTGATTCTACATGGTCATGACTTTTTCAGCTTCTAATGGAGAGGAGAGACTTTGGGAGGTGAATTTCCAGATGTGGAGCCCTTCTCTAGGTGCGATTTTGGTTCAAAGAAGTGCAAAACACGAAGATTTTGCTAAAAGATCCATCGGAATACAAAAGCAAGTCTCTACATTGTGAAATGATTCGATAAAAGACAACCAAGGAGATTTAGAATTATGAACCCGTTGTTTTAAATTCATTTTTCCTTCAGTTATTCTCGATTTTGTGTTCGATAATATGTAACTAAATGTTCAATTAGTATTTAGGTTAGATGAACCTTATGTTAATACTTTGATATGATTTGATTCCTTTATTAGTGCAATTGGTTTGATTGATTATGTGTTTTATTGATAATCTGATTTCATATGTAGAGATTGAGAAATCCTAGTGTGAATAGATCTACTGTAATTAGAAGGAGTTGATTGACATAAATCTTCCGGATTAGGGACAAACCTAATAGAGGGATTCATAAAACGGTAACGCAATCCTATAAGATTTAACCTGAGTAATTTGGTTAGAGATCTTAAAATTATTTGTTATTAGACTCAAAGTCAGCTACTAGCATACCATAGAAGTCTCCACAGTCCAATACATCATCAAAGCAATTGCATGATAAAAGATCAATCTGTCAAGGGTTTAAGGGGATTCAAACCTAGATACTAATTTCTAATAACGATAGTTTTCTAAATGAATTCCACTGTCTTTGCATTCATTATCATTTCCTATTTCTTTAATTGTTTTAGTTTTTATTTTCTTTTTATTAAAAATCTAAAATCAATTTGTAGGCTAGATAATAGGGGAAGGGTAATTACTAGTATTCATAGTCTTAGTAGGATCAATCGATACTTGCTGGTATTAGTTACAGAACACACTTGTGGTTTATTACATTATAGACTATCATGAAATGGGTCAATTAAGTTTTTGGCGCCATTGTCGGGGACTTTGATACTAGTAAAGCTCAAATGTTATTACTTTTCATTTTTTTATTTTGTTTTATTTTAATTTTATTTTTGTATTTATTTTATTTTATTTTGTTTATTTTACTTTATCTTATTGTATCTTATTGTATTTGTGGCTTATTAATTTAATTCTCTTTTGAATTTCTCTACTTAATCTTGAGTCTGTGGTTTATTATAGGAATTACGATTCATTGTCATAGCCACAACTCGTAATGGAAGGATGGAGTGGACAAGACTTTTTTGGGAGCTAAAATATGTCTTCGCGATATATATCATCACCAAATAGGAGAAAAAGGTGTTCTTACTTATTTTCGGGAGCTCAACAGATATTCAATCCCCATTGCCACCGTGGTGGGAGTTATCACTAAAATCATGATTGTCGAGCACCAATTTTTACATAGGAGCGATTGTGCATGTACAATCGACTGTAAGGTGCACTATGCAGGAATGAATACAATTCAGAATGGAGCAACTCTCACACTTATGGATGGGACAATTACGCTATAGTTGGATATTTACGACACCAAGCACCCCCAATTCACGAGCCAACTTTAGAAGATATAACGGTTGATTTCATTTAAGAATCAATCATAAAGCATCATAACAAGAGGCTCGAATACAAAATTTGGTAAATTGGATGGACCAACTAGCAGATATGTTATCTGACGAGATCTAAGGCAGGGCGCCTAGTCCTACTGAAACAGATGCTAAAGAACATGGAAGGGAAATTAATTTCAAGAGTCATGACAACCTTCCAGAAAAGATAGTCTTAGAGATAAATTAATGGAAGCCATTACCGATTTGAAAGCTAACCGACATAAATTTAAGAGTGAAGAAAAGGCAAGGGTTGGCTTCAAGAGTGGAGTGACATTCCAAAACAAGCTCTCAAAAGAAGAAGAAGAGGAAGCATGTCTTAGAGATAAATTAATGGAAATCCTTGCTAAAATCAAAACTGACCACCGCAAATTTGAGAGTGAAGAAAAGGAAAGCGTTGGCTTTATGAATGGAGTGAAATTCCAAGAAGAGCTTCCGAAAGAAGAAGTCTCCATCCAAAAAGAGGAAGTAGAGAAGTGGCAGAAGATAAATGAAGAAGATGAGTCAGAAACCTCTATTTAGGAAAAAGAAGAAGAGTGGACAAAGGTGGTTGAGGAAAAATTGTCAGAGGAACCATGTAAGGAAACTACTGATGAGGTGTTGGTAGTGACCTTAAGTACAGACAAACCATTCGAGCCAAGCGACGATTCAAGGAGTTTTGCTATTCCCTCTTTCATTAACAGTTTGTCATTAAAAAGGGCATTGTTTCTTGAAATTAGATTTATTAATTTGATAAATTATGTCCTTATTATCTTGCAATATGTGGCTTGTTTACAGGCTATGAAACTGCTTTGTGAAGCAAAGGGTGGAAGCAAGCTGCTAATTATTGATTCAGGATGACGTTAAACATGCAGGTTATATCGAGCTACTGACGTTAAAGAAGTGTTGCATGGGAGGCAACCTATGAGTTAGTTTTAATTTGATTTCAATTGCTATATTATTTTGTTTTTACTTTCTTGCTAGTTAAGGATTTTATTTTCTGTTATGTTATTTCTTTTTTTTTCTTTTTATCATTTTTTAATATTTTTCAAGGATGTTAGTCTCATATTGGATGATCCAAATCAAGAAATCATAATATTTGGGAAAGTTCCAACTCAACCCTCTCACTCATTATTCATATTTAGATTATGTACATTGAGGATAATGTACAATTTAAGTGTGGGGATGGGTTTATTAAAATTTTAAAGTTTTTCTTTAAGCTTATTATAACCTTGATTATAATATTTTATGAATTGATATCTTGCATTGGTTTGTAAAAAGATGATGGCTAGAATGAAATTAGTTTTCTATGTCATATTTTCCGTAATCATTGAAATATTCAAGTTGAATGAAATTGCATATTATTTACACACATATACCCAATTTTTTTCATGAGCTTTTGAGCCTAAAGGCACATTTTTCAAAATTTTTAAAGATCTTGTTATTCTTTCATATGTGTGTTATCATTGCATAGTAGGATAATTCTAGAACTTGCTTTGTTATGTATGTCAAGACCACAATTTATTAAATTAGAGGCATTAATATAATAAAGGCACCTAAAATCAACAACTTGTTTTAACCTATCCTTTTTATAATTACCATACCTAAAATTGACCTTTATGAATAACCAAGTTGAGCTTTGACCTTTTTCATTGATTAAACCCACATATGAAGCTTTATCCTATTTTTCTTTGAAAGCCTTTTTTATTGTTTTGAACCTTGAAGGTTATTTGCATTATTTACTTATTGAGACTTGAAATTTGTGAAAGGTCCAATATTTCTTGAATTGTAGTACTGAATGTTTATTTTAAAAAAGAAAGCATAAAAAAAAGAAGGAAAGAGAAAAAGAAGGAAAAAAAAAGAGAAGAAGAAGAAAGAAAAGCAAGCAAGAAAGAAAATAAGTATGTAGTACTATTAGTTTTGCAATGAAAGGACGTGTGTGTATTTGTAAACAAGTCTTGAAATATATTGCATAGTAAATTTCCTTTAATTCAAACTTTTTATTAGCTTAATCTGTAACACCCACATACCTCCTAGAAGGATATGCAAATGCCACACAAAATAGAACTAAAGCACACCAAACATTTCAAAGCACTTCTAGAAATTCAAGCAAGCATACCAAGATACTTTAGAAATTCATTGAAAATAAAATAACATACTTCATACTTCACATTCATACTTTACTGAGTTATATATAGAACATATCATACATAGTATACTTACCAAAATAAATTCCTTAAACATAATCCATACTGTAATAAGGTTATTATAAACCATTAAACAAAATACAAATAGTCTCATATTGTCAGATATAACTCAAAAACGAACTCAAATATACATCTTGTAAAAAAAAACACATCCTCCTTTGACTACTGCTATTGTCCTAGCCTTAGATCTTCTTATTAGAACCTACAGGAGGCAAAACCACTGTGCTAAGCATAAAGCTTAGTGGGGAATAACTAAACAAGACATAAATTGGCGACTGTTTCTAATAGTCGCTTAACATTCAGATATACTGAATCAAATCATATCTTAACAATTTTTAATTGTTCATATTATAGAGCAATTCAAACATTGTGTGTCTCATAACAGAATATGATTCATTAATACAGAACAAGGCATATAAATATCAGAACATAATGTTCAAAAATCAGAACAGGATATATTTCTTTCAGATCATAATATAACTTGTATTAGATCAGGATTTGTCTTGTATTAAATTAGAACTTATTTTCTATCAGAACTTGTTTATAACAAAACTAAACATGTATCAGAATATAAAACAAGTTAGCCTGCAAATCCTTTTTACAGAAGTAGGTAACGGGACCAATACAGAAGATACCCTGGTATCTAAAACATAAGAGACTTATGTCTCTAAATTATGGGACACCGTAGTGTCGATAATTAGGGGGCACCGTAGTGTCAATAATCAAGGGACACCTTAGTGTCAAGTTACAGGAGTAACTGCAGACCCTTCTAGGCATGCCTATTTACCTACGACTAGGACTTAGCAATTTTTAAAACAAAACATGTCACAGTTCAGAATTCTCATATAAAAGATATATTAGCAAACATATGACTTTATTCCACTTTGCTCAACTTGAACATACTCATTCACATTTGATCAAACTCAACATGCCTTATAAACATAAGCATTTGTAATGATGCACCAAAGGATACATTAAGTAATTACACTTTGCATGTACTCACCTAGGTTCCCAATTCATAAACATTCATAACTAACACATCACTTATATCATTTAAATCACATTTGTGTTCATAAGTATACTTCATTTCTTTAATAACTTATAAGTTCCAAATTAGA
>JANIHZ010000208.1:25310080-25322165 GCA_027478365.1 Erythroxylum rufum | reverse complement strand
TCTTATTTACCATCTTGCCATTAATGAATGAGCAATGACTCCTTTGCCCTTACTTATAAGCCTTAAAATCTGACAGCATGTCTCCTTAATTGGATCAGGTAAATGAAACTGTTTGATAAAACTTTCTTCCATAAAATGTTCCTCTCGATCATGCAAATCCAACGCCTCAAGAATCAGATTGATCGGAGCTCTATAGCTTAAGATATCTCCAAAATACTGAAGTCTATTCAGACTTTTCAACTGACCCTCTTACTTTAAGTCGATCGGTTGACAGTCTTAGAGGTTGAATCTCGATCGTCCTTCTTCATAAACTTTGTAGGTCCATGTCTCTAGTTTACTTTGAAAAAAGAATCCGATCTATTGGAGCTCTATAGCTCAAGATATATCCAAAATACCTATCGATGTTCAGAAAGTACTAAACCAAGACTAAACACTAAACCCAACTTCATTTCAAAATTTGAACATCTTAAGGGGCTAAATTGTTGGTCAGCTCCTTCATAACATTTGTAGCCCCATTTCTGTAGTTTAATTAGCAATAAGAATCCGATCTATTGGAGGTCTATAGCTCCAGCTATCACCAAAACACCGATCAATGTTCAAAACTTTTCAACTGATCCTCTCACTTTAAGTCGATCGGTTGATAGTCTTACAGGCTAAGTTGTCGATCGGCTCCTTAGATAACTTGTATCCCCATGTCTCTATTTTAATTTTCAAAAAGAATCAACTTAATCGGAGCTCTACTGATCGAGATATCCCAAAAATACTGAACACTGTTCAAACTTTTATAACCGATCAGCTCACTTTGATCTAACCAATCTTTCTCAGTTTAATACCAAAACCGATCAATATAGCAAGGAAAGATAGAAAAATGTCTTAGGAATCCAACACTTTAAAAATTAGATCGATCGGATGTCGGACGAAAGACTTATGGCCAAAACAAAGAAGAGAGGTCGGTCGGACGAAAATCGGACACAAGGGCTGAGCTGCGCGCCCACGCGGGTCGCTCGGCCTTGCGCCCGCGCGCCAGCTCGGGTCACTCGGCCATTTGGCCGAGCGGGGCGCTTTTCCACTCTGATCCAACCTCCGAACTTCAAACCGTCATAACTTTTGAGTCCGAACTCCAAATTGGACAAATTTGGTGTCTACGGAAAGATAAAAGACCGATCTACAAGTATACACAAGGGGGCTGGTCGATCGGTCTCACACTAAACAATATCAAAACTTACAAAACTCATAACTTTCTACTCCCTTGTCCAAAAAGCTTGTTCTTTATATCACTGAAAAGATAAAAACAAGCTCTACAATATTCATGAAGAACTCACAAACCAATTCAGTCTCTAGCTAAGTCAATTTTTCAACCAAAGATTCTGCCCTGTTAAAAATCATTGAAACAATATCCAAACTTCCAAAATTCATATCTTCCAATTTTCACATCCATAAATAACAAATTATACATCATTGGAAAGCTATGAAGCTCCTCTGTAACACTTAAGATGGCTACCTGCTCCCATTCAAACTTCATCAGCCCAAAACTTACATCAATGTACAGCATACACAAACTTACCCTATGCACACTTTTCAAACACAAAGCAACATAACCTAAACTTCGAAAGATCATAACTTCCAATCTCGATATCGAAATTTATCAAACTTTATGGCTACAAAAAGCTCTCAACATAATCTACAAGTTTCACGAAGATCATTTTCTCCAATTCATCACAAATCACAAAGTCAACCATTTATCCCCAAAAAGTCAACTTTCTAATTCTTTCAAATTCTTACACTTTTTCTCTTTATCTCTTGAATTTCAACTTCCATTAAAACAACTCATTCATCTTAACTTTCATTAACTCCAAATATTCACTCTAAATGTCATAACACACACATATTTCCTCAAAACCTCAAAGTCATCAAAACCAGTCAATTCTTTTCTTATCACTTCTCTTAAGGCACAAAACATCTATAATACGATTCATATATAAAACACTCATTCTTTCCATTGTTCAGATGGTTTATTCCATGCTCTGAATGTAACACTTAAATGCCCTTTTTATGTATTAACCTCAAGTATCATCGCAATTGCTCCAATTAATATTACCCAAGTATAACATTTAACACCACTAAGTTCTCATTTAATTTCATTTAATAAATCAAATCTCCAAGAAAAAGTTCAGGGTCCAACAGCCTGCGTCGGGCAGATGCCCAAACACTCATGAATGTCAAGTTTTAAGAATTTTTTTAGATCTTTCGAACTCCGGAAAAACCCCAGAGTTGCTTAAAACACAAGAGGATATTTAAAGAATAAGAAAAGAAGCAGAGGGGGAGCTTTTGCATCAACCACCTTGAGAAACCAGAAATCATCGAGAGATAGAGGAAGAGAAGAAGGAAGAGAAAAGATGAGAAGAAGCTGACTCCACATACTTCTCAGATCAGAAGTTTTCCAGACGTCGCTACCTCCCATCATCCATTTAGATTGTATTTCCTACTTAATTTCAGTTTTATTATTGTATATAATTGGATTGAATAGTTGATGATAGATCTAGAATATTGCGGATGTTCTAAACTCATCTTTAGAGTTTTACTCTTGAATTATTGAAATCTTATTGTTTATGTATTTATTGGATTTGTTATGGTTTAATTCTGTGATTGCATAATTCGGTAATAAACTGATAAGGTGAATCGAATGAAAAATGATTAAATTGAACTAACGAGAGTTAGCTGATTTAATAGAACCAAAAATGAATCAGATCGAGAAATTGTGTAAAGAGAGATCTTGCATAGGTTTTTGATAGTTTATTAGAGAAATTCAAAACTAATTACGATTTTGTATAGTTTATGAATTGAGAAATTTTAACTTCCATAATCCGATTAGGGTTTATGATTTAAGGTTAATGGTTATAACTCGAGAGAGAGTAATCAACCCTAGGATAGTCTAGAACCAACAATTTGATAATTCATAATTAGTTAGGTTAGCATTAAGGATAAGTAAAATTCCCTTTCTCTGAATTGGTAATTCCTTTCGGTTGATTCTTAGGTGTGTTTCAATTGATCAATAATTAGTATATTCGTATTTGATTCTTAATTTGATTAATTGAATTAAATTCTAGTTTTTAGTTTTGTTGCATCTTAGATTTTCATTATTGTTTCTAGCCTTGGATTTTAGGATTAGATTAACTCCCTCCTCGTGGGATCGACACCTTTGGTACTACGCTAACGAATCGTGCACTTATGAATTATCAGAGGTTAATAATTAAAACTTACACACAACCAAACACCCGATCAAATCACAAGGAGCTCAAGCAAATTAGGAGATACATCAATTTTTGATATCACAAAAAATGAAAGAGAGATCTAAAGAGAAAAGAGTCAAGAAGCTACAAATAAAATAATGGTTAAATAATAAAATCAAGGAGGATGCCAAAGGACTCTTCTAGATTTTATAAGGCCATGTTTTAATGCAAATCAATAGGGCATCACAAGACCTTTCATCATAGCTAACAACTTTAAAATAAAGCCAGTCTTATTGAATATGCTACAAACCAATATGTAGTTCTATAGATTGGCTAATGAAGTCCCCAATGCACACTTGGCAAACTTCTTGGAGATATACGACACGTTTAGATAAAATGTGCTACTTGAGGATGCTAAAAGATGAGGTTGTTCCCTTTTAAACTGAATGAACGAGCTAAGGCATGATTTAACTCTTTCAAACCTGAGAATGTCACAACTCGGGAGCAATTGGTATATATTTTCCATTGATGAAGAACACAAGAATCATTAAGGAGATCACAAATTTATAGCAGAGTGAAGGAGAGTCCTTCTATGAAACTTGGGAGTGATTTAAAGAATTACAAAAGGAGTTGTTTGCACTACAACTTACTAAAGGAATTATTGTTGCAAACATTCTAAAATTGAGTTAATACACATATAAAAGGGGTTACAGATGTAGTAACTAGTGGTTATTTGATGACAAAGGTAATTGATGCCACATATGACCTCTTAGATGAAATGGTGAATAATAGTTGCCTGTAGACAACAGAGAGGGGAAAGCAACAAAATTTCAAAGAGCGTAATGGAGTGATAGCTACGAATTTAGTGATAGCTTTGCAAGCTCAGATGTCAGCCCTTACTAAGCAATTAGGAAGCTTGTCGGCCTCTTCTTCCAACCCAGTGAAGGCAATACAACATAGACGTGAGTTGTGTGGTGAAATCCACATGACATCTAATTGTTTTTTGATAGATAACAATGGTATGGAATAAGTAAATTTCATAGGAGCTCAACAAAAAGGGAGGGAGGCACAACCCATACTTTAACATATATAATCCTGGGTGGAAGAACTACCCAAAATTTTCTTTAACTAATCATGCAGGAAAAAAATATGAGAGTAGAATACCCACCAGGTTTTTAGTAGGATAGGCTTCGATCCTGGAAGTCAAAGATGGAAAAGTTAATAGATGTGCTAAGCTTTAAGTTCAATAGCCCTAATGAAAGACAGAAGAGGATGGAAGCCAAATTTGATCAAACAGTGAAGATGACAACGCGTGTCGAGTGCACTGAAGAATTGACCTAACTCTGCATACTAAAAATTTGTAGCTATGGTGAGTCTGGATTGTATCCACAGGGAATGTTTGGTTAATTTTCATAATGAAAATAATTAATTTAAAGAAAATGAAAGGTTAGGTTTTATGTAATCAAGAAAACAAAATAAAAATTAAACTAATGCAAACAATTTATTGAAAACAGTCAAAAGTGAGAAAAATTATCAAATATGTGTAAAAACCAATTTTCGGATCAATTTTGGCCTATACATAATCAAACATATTTCATTGTTATAATGCTTTCTCATCTCTCCTATAACTCTTGGTTATAGACTAACAACAAGCTCAGCTAATCCCAATTTTCTCTTAGGTCACGTTTAATTAAGATACAATTATTAATTAAACCTAACTACCGAATAACCAAGAATACGATCTTTAGATTTAATTGGGTAGTCGCATTACAAAATGAAAAACAAAACAATATAAGCAACAACCATACAAGCTCAAGACATTTAACCTAGGTTAACTTATCCCTAATAATTCAAAAACATTAGTTGCTACAATTGAATCTTAATATAATAATTACGAATTATATTGAATATTCTAGCGATGAATCCAAATACAACGATTATGAATTGTATTAATGATTCTAGCAATGGGTTCACAATATAAAAAGGCTAACGATAACAAGAATATGATTATCCATACATGAATACCCAAACCAAATAAATAAAGGATAACCTAAACAATTCCTAGAGAGAGATTCAATATTAAACAAAGATAAGAAAAGCTTAACCGTACATTCTAGGCATCAATTTCTCCTTCGAACCGGTGTCGGGAAGTTAACCTTCCATATTTTCCATGAATCTTTTAAAAGTAGCTTCTTTCGCCTCCATTCCTGTTGAAAATCGAAGTGAAAATGAAGAAAAATCTAGACTTTCTGCGTATCTGTCTAAGTTATTCCTTCTGTTGTCAAAAAATATTCTTTATATAGTAAAGAGCTAGGTTAAAAGTGGACATCTAGCCTTCTCGCGCCTATGAATGACTTCTCATGGGTATGAGAAGTGTCTTATGCTTATGAGTTGTGTCTCATAGCCTTGAGACACATTATATGGGTGTGAGAGGTATCTCATGCCAATGCAAACCATGTCATGGCTGTGAGTTAATGCTCACAAGCATGACAATTTGGTTTTATGGTCGTAAGTTCTCCAACGCCTCATTCTTCATTTTAATGCTTTGTCTTGTATCCTCTTCTTTTAATCTTCTTCTTCTTCTTACTTCATGAAGACAATAGAGTATGAATCTCGAGAAGATGGCTCAATGAGTATGCTTTCAGCTCACTTTAGCTATTATGCTTCCAAATTATACATAAAATAAAAAATGAACTAAAGTGGGTGTTTTAAGCATTCTAAAGCATTAATCACTAAGTGTCATGGATTAAATGTATCAACAATTAAGCACATATAAAGTTCCCCCACACTTATCTTTTGATCGTCCTCGAGCAAATCATCAAAATGAAAGTCACAAACTAAAATACTTACTCATTTCCAAATTTCCTATGAATAGATAGTCATAAGTAAAGATAATTAACTTTAATAAACCATAGCAAGATCTCAACATTCAAAGCTTCTACTTATGATTAATCAACATTCATCACCTTTAGAAACTGAGCAATCTAGAGGTAGACTTGGACAAAATGTGTTTAAATAAGATATTTTCACGGGTACACTAAAACACCATTCATGATTATGGCATTTCACAACTTTGCATATCATTTCATTTCTCCATCACTAAAAGTCACATATATAATCATGATTCAAAAGACTTTTCTAAGGTTTTAATATGGGCTAAGATGAGATGTATTTTGGGTAGTGTAGCATAAAAGCTATCAAGCTAGTGAAGCAAAAGTAACACTCAATGGAACATCATATCCACAAGCTAACATTTATTCAAGACTAGGTATCATCAGCTATGATGAATGCAATAATTAAATTTCATAACTCAAATTCAGCTCTCACACCATAAACCACATGAAGCATAACACAAAGAGTGATCCTTCCAAAACAACATTTACCTCATATACAACATACTCAAATTACCCATTCAATACAACTTTAAGAGGAGACACTAATCATAAATAACTTTTCAACACATATGCACTTTCTCCTAGATACATTTATTTAAAAATTCTTTTTCTTTTTCTTTTTCCAAAAAAATAAAGGAAGCTATATTAACGTGGGAATTTCATAAAATGACATTCTAAAAAATATAACCAGCCACAGATTCACACACCCCCAAACTTATATTTTTGTACATCCACAGTCATCAACAATTAACAAATGCTCCATTAGCTTTAAGGCTTGGGTAGGAAATTTGGTTAAGTTTAAAAGCAGGTAATGTGGTTAGCATAAAAAAAAGGCTAATAAAGCTTAAGGAGACTTAATAATGGAAATTTTGTATTAATGGGTTAGCTATTTGGCTAGTGTAGCTTGTAAAAACAAAGAATGCCTATATCATTTTCATATTAATGCATGTCATAAAATTTTGGTCTTGAATAGAAAATCAAAGCAAAGCTAGGTCGCACATGTCATGAAGGTCACACATAAGCAAAAGACAATGAGACTAATACGGATTTGTCAGTCTAATAAGGCTCAAAATTTCACTGGCTTTTGTCTACCACTAATTACTACTCTTCTAAAGATAATGCATATTGACCAATCACAAAAGCAAAAGTACATGCTAAAGTTGCCATGGGTTTTTTCTAGTCAATTCACACTCTAATTATGATTATATAGTTTTAAAAGCAATAGAAAAAGCGGAAATGTTTAATTTTGTTTGTTTGATTTTGAAAATGCCTAATAAGCCACATAAGCAACCATTAAGCTTAAAAACGTGTATAAAAACTCAGATCCCCACCCTCACACTTAAAACTTACATTGTACCCAATGTAAAATCCAATGTAAGAAATGGAGCATTTAACAAGAACAACAAATGTGAGAATGTAACTAAAAAATCAACTTCCCTTGGGTTGCCTCCTAAGTAACGCCTTTGTTTATTATCGTTGGCTCGACTCCATATTGCTCTCATTGAGTTACAAAATTTTGATCCTTAGGAATCATGACTTTGGCATTTTCTAGTTGACCTTCATCAAAATAAGGTTTGAGTCGATGATCACTTACTAATAATGTCTTTCCTATTTTTAAACTTTTGATCTCTACTACACCATAAGGAAGAACAATAGTTATCACAAAAGGATCAACCCAATAAGGATGAAATTTATGCAAAAAAAAATTATATTTAACATAATAAAGAAACACTTTTTGACCAATGGTAAAGCTTTTTGGTGAGACATTAAAAGCTTTAGTCTTCTCTTTTGTGGAAATTGCTTCTTATTTATTTGTATGTTTCTGGTTACAATCTTCCTACACTGAAAGGTCAATCACATTAATTGCAAAAGCATTGTGGTCATTATTAGAGTGCTTACTGACAAAAACAATATTGAAACAAGTAACTTCCCCATCGAATTCCATCGTGAGGGTACCCTCATGAACATCCATCTTAGTTTGGGTTGTGCTGAGAAACAGTCTCCTTAGTAAGATAGGTATTAGCTTATGGGAAGTTTCATCATTCATGTCAACCACATAAAAGTCAGCAGGAAATATTAGCTGATTTACCAGCAGAAGCACATCCTCAGTCAACCCATCTAGGTAAGTATTAAAATGATAAACCAATTGTATAGTAACACTAGTTTCTTTTAATGGCCCCAAATTTAAATAAGTATACATGGAACGAGGCATAACATTAATCGATGCTCCTAAATCTGGCATGGCTTGTTTAATCTTAGTGTTACCAATTTTGTAAGGAATAGTAAACATGCCTGCTTCCGTATACTTAGGAGGTATTTTCTTTTTGAAAACTACAGAAATAGTTTCACTCATCCTAATCCTTTCATT
This sequence comes from Erythroxylum rufum, assembly GCA_027478365.1. NCBI lineage: Eukaryota > Viridiplantae > Streptophyta > Magnoliopsida > Malpighiales > Erythroxylaceae > Erythroxylum > Erythroxylum rufum. The sequence continues at coordinate 25,313,673 of JANIHZ010000208.1, read as the reverse complement.
ACCTCTTAACTTTCTCTTGTTTGTACACAATTTCTTAAGGAATTTTGCATACCTTGGCACTTACTTGATCGCTTATTTTTGTTATTTTATTTTATCATTTTATCCCTTTTTCTTTATATTTTTCAAGGATATAGTCTATAATTGGATGGATCATAAATCAAAAAAATCGTCTTATTAAGGAAAGTACTAACTTAACCCTTTCATTTATTTTTAAATGCTTATATTGTATATATTGAGGACAATGTACAACTTTAAGTGTGGGGAATGGATTAATGAATTATAATGATTTCTTTAAACTTATTATAGTCTTGATTGTAATATTTTATGAACTGATATCTTGATTTAATTGAAATGTATCCATCAATACTCTATTTCATTGTTGAATATTGATTGAATTGGTATACAAAAGGATGATAGTAAGACATTTGTATTCAATAAAATAATCAAATTGAATAAAAATCCATAGTATTTACACACATTAACCAATATTTGGTTTGAGTTTTGAGCCTAAAAGCAAATTTTTTAAAATAATTAAGCTCTTTTACTCTTTCATGTGGTCATGCTTAGTTGAAAAATTATAGAACTTGCCTTTCATTATACACATTGAGACCATATTTGTTAAATTGGAATCATTAAGGTGATCAAGGCACTTAGATTCAACAAATTATGTTAGCCTATTTCTTTGAGTATTACTTTACCCTATATTTATCCTTTAGGAATAAGCAAGTTAAGCCTTAGCCTTTTTCGTTGTTTTAACCCACATATTAACCTTTATCCTAATTTTCTTTGAAGAATTTGAATTATATTGAAGCCTAAAGGTTATTTACATTACTTCTTTATTTTTAAGACTTGAAAAGTTTTAAAGGTCCATTAACTCTTTAATTGTGGTACTGAATGCTCGAAATTGTTTGGATGAAAAGAAAAGCATAAGAAAAATTGTGAATAGAAATATGGTACCAATGGAGTTGAAATAAAAAGACCTATGTATTTGTACTCAAGTTTCTTGAATTTTCTCTTTAGTAATTTTCCTTCAATTTATCCCTTTTATTTTTCCTAACCATACCGTATCTAAACCACGTTACAATCGGTATAAAGATATTTTTATTTTGTTTCTAATTTATACATAAATGGTGGAGATGTGATAATATAGCAAACCTATGGTAAGATTTCTTTTATTCATTGATTGAGAGTTTTGATACTTTTCATCTTTAACACTTGTGTGCATTGTGTGAAATCTTGGTAAGGGTGTAAAGGTTTATGTTTTTTATTTCAATGTGATTATTGATGTGATTACTATTAATATTGAGGTTTAGGATAATTTGACTCTAATTTTATGTTAATTTGCTTCGATAGGATATGATGATATATAAGATACATGCATAAGTCAAGATTAATGAAAGATAGATGTTGTAAATTTTATAATTTTGATTATGGTCTGCTTAAGGACAAACAAAAGCTTAAGTGAGAGGATGTTTGATAGGTGCATAATTGATCATATTTATACACTCATAATTGATGTATTTGCTTGATATTTTATGCTTTTATTATATATTTTATGCTTTTATTATATATTTGGTACTTAATGTGCTTAAAGTGCATTTATAGGATATAACTGCCTTCATGGATCAAACAGAGAAGAATTCAAATGAAACCACAACATAAAATGAAGATTTAAAGCAAAGAAGGGATACATGTCCACGTATTTGGCATGTAAATCCCTTAGGCCATGCAAATTCACAAATTTTAGAGATTTTGGGTTATACATGGTCTAGTACAGTCCCTTGTATCAGATCGTGTATCATCTTAGAACCCTATAAATTATTATAAAAAGACATGATCAATGGCAAATTAGGAAGCAGACATTATGAGCCAATTATAGAAGTTGAGATCATTTAGAAGTGGAGATTTTAAGCTATACATGAAGAAATCGATCAAACCTCTAACTTGCAAGAATATTTGTTTGAAGACAATCAAAATGATTTAGAATTATGAACTCATCGTTTTCAATTCCTTTTTCTTTCTGTTTATCTTTGATTTTGTGTTCTACCATATGTATCTAGATTTCTTTAGTGTCTAGGTTAGATGAACCTTATTTTATATAATAACTTGTTTTGATCTGTTTATTTAATGCAATTATTTGGATTGATATGTTATGATTCAATTACATGTTTATTATATGTTGTAATATATCCAAAATATTAGGTCATAATCTAATTTCATGACATAGAGATTAAGAAATCTTATGTGTGAATAGAGTTGCCATAATTGGAAGGAGTTGATTGCAACCTTAGAGACAAGATGACATAAATCTTCTAGATTAAGGTCAAACATAATAGCGGGATTCATAAATAGGTAAAGCAATTCTATAAACTTTAACCTGAGTAATTTGTTTGATAACTTTATGATTAATTGTAATGAGACTCAAGAGTGAGCTATTAACATACCATAGGAATCTTCATGATTTAATAAATCAACAAGAAAATTTCATAATAAAAGTTAAATCAATTAAGGGTATTTAGGGGGATTTGAAACCTAGACACTAATTTATGATATCGATAAGTTTCTAAGTGATTACTTAATTATCTGTTTAATCTTACTGCCTATTTTATTTTATTTGCTTAATTTTTATTTTCTTTAATTAAAAAACACAATCAAATGCATATACGAAATAATAGAATAAAGGTAACTACTAGTAATCATTGTCTTTATAGGATCAACCCATACTTCCCGGATTAGCTATAGCTATGTCGTGAATTTGCAGTCATTTCATAATTAACACACTTAGAAAGAGTCAATCATTATTTTTTATAAAAGTGAGTAAGGAGAGAACCCAGATAACCATGAGTGAAGTTCTAACCTCATCAATAAACCCAGATCATTTCTCTTCAGCTCTTTCTTTAGGAAAATTCCCTGTTAACCTTAAGAAAACTCTCTCTAATAAAATATAAAACCTCAAGGAAATTATCCACCTTCCCGAAGACACTAAGATCCATAATACTCAGTTACCCTTATTAAGCTCATATAATCTATATCACAGATCCAAATCATTTAGAATGAGTATTCGCACCTTAATTTTCACACATACACCTCAACCTAAAGAATTGATCCATGGCTTCAGAATGGACCAATGAGGCTTAAAATCCACTTCTGCAGAATAATGCATAACTCTAGAGCTTCCCTCTAAACTAATCTTTTTATGGCTAGACTAGGGTTACACACATCTCTATATGGGTGTTATTTGTATGGTCCTAATATTATATAGAATAAAAGGGATTCTAGTAATAACTCCAATTTCTCTATTAGACATGGCATATACATCTCATCAAAATGTCTTGATTGACACCCTTTTGACCACTCTCAACAATAAAGTGTCATAATGACTATTGCTCTAGATTTCAACATCAAACTTAGGGGGGTTGGTTCGTACAGGAGAATAGTAATAGAAATTAGAATGAATATAGTGAGGAATGGGAATTGATATTATCATTATAATTATGATGATTGGTTAAGAGGAAGGAATGATTACCATTATCATTGATAGTGGTTGGTTTGTAAAAAATATTAACAAATAAAAATTTTGTATATTTTAATTA
>JANIHZ010000208.1:25118881-25137360 GCA_027478365.1 Erythroxylum rufum | reverse complement strand
AATAAATTAAAAAATTAATTTTCAAATTTATTAATAAAACACAATTTTCTCAATTAATAAATGAAATTACTTTTCAAAATTTAATCAAGAACGATATCTTTTCTAATAAATCAAGAAACTTATTATTCATAAATAAAGAAACAATTTTTATAAATAGAATTATTATTCTCTAAACAAATAAACTCATAAATTTAATTTATGTTAATCCGATTGAAAAAAATAAATATAATTAAGGAATACCTTTATTAGTTACTTTAAAAATATGTATTTTTTAATTTTATGGAGTCTAATTAATTAATTTCAATATAATTGAAACTAACTAATTCTAACATTAGAAAGAACTTTTCTAAAATTCAATTAGAAATTAATATAATTATTAATCTTAATCCAATTAAGAAAAATAATTCTTCTAATTTTGAATTTGAATTATAATTTTAAAACTCTTTTAAAATTATGTTTGGAATATATCATGGAATACTCTATTCTAAACCAAGGATTGGATTACTTTAATCCAATGACTAAACAAACCTTATTCAAATACTAGAATAAGTATATTTTTATATCCAAACAAGCTTTGTTCTAACTTGAGGATACACTATCCCAATTTCCAAACAATATTTGTTCTAACCATGTGATAAGTTTATTTTAGTTGCCAAACCTACCTTTTCCTAAATCAGTTTCCAAACACCCTTCTTTATCCTTAGACAAACCCTAGTTTCCTAACTAAGAAGCTACCGCCACCCAATTTTTCCAACATCTCTTGACGCTGGCCAACGTCGATGCTTGGGCAACTGTTGTAATTTCAAGTGGGAGAGCACCGATTTGGATTGAAATGGTTGGGAGCTCTCTTGTGAGAGCACGGTTACTTGACCAAGACTAAGGGCAATTACAGATTTGGGAAGAAGAAGAGAGAGAGAGAGAAAGAGAGAGGAAGGAGAGAGAAAGGCGAGGAATCTTTCATTTTTATGTCATAGGGAACAATTCCTGTTATAGCTGTTTATACAACGTTCGGGTAACAGAATTTCCTATCTTTGCTACCAGCAATACACGCGTGAACACATTCTCTCTATTCAGTTATTTACTACTAGATTATTGGGCTATACTACTAGTTAAATAACCCAACAGATCCAAACTAACGAACTCAAGTAGAAGCCCAAGTAGTAGCCCCATACACTTCGTTTCTTCTTCTTCACATTCTCTAAGACCGTTGCCTGTAATAGCAACCCAGCTGCATGTGTTGTCGCTCCCGCTAGTAACTTCCATTTGGCCAGTTGTAGGTGATGTCTACAGCTCCTCCCCTAGTAGGAGCTGCAATAAGTCTCCGATAGCTTATGTGTCTATCTAGTCGCATTAGCTACCCAAATTTTCTCTTATGGAAGTCTCTTACTGCCATCCTTTGGTCATCTTGTAATATGTAATGGTACCTTAGTTACGTATCCCGGGTCGAACGTGAAAGGGAAAAAAATGAAGAAATGCTGAAATACCTGATTTTGGTCTTTGTAACTTCAAAGAAACTTTCCGAAGCTGAAACGAGCGTGAATCCACCGCTGCTTTTATGGGAACTCCTCTCTAGGATACGGGTAAGGTCTTTCTACATTTTTCTTAAAACGTAATCTCTCTTAAAAAGTTAGAGAATCCTTATGTTTACGATTGATTATATGAGTAACTATAGGAGACCTTAACCTTTATATATAGCATCTATATCGGGCTTTCCCATCACAAGACCGATATGGGTCTGGTCCACACTGATTGGGATCCATTTTTTACACGGACTTCGACTCATTGATTTAGATCCTTTATTAGGCCACTTTATTATCTTTATCTGGATCAAATTACCTAACTTAACCGATAAATTAGTAAAAAACAGAAAAATGCAATTCATAGTTGTCCAACTTTATGGGAAAGGACAAAATTGTCCAACACATCCTTCCACCGCTGACACATCACTGACGAGTAAGCTGCATCATCGTTTTCTCCAGCCTCGCTAACTACATCATCATGCTAGCCAAACATTGCAGTGGCAACTTCTTCATTGCGCCTCCAATTAAAGCCGCAACTACCTCACCACCTTTGGAAAATGCCATATTCTCCAACAATCACACCAACACATAATAAGCAACACAACAATTACCAACACTCCTTAATCATCAGGATATAGGATGAACTAATGTATAGGTTTCAAAAAAACCAAATCATTTAATCAACTATTGAATTTTTTTAATAAAAACATAACTCTAACAAAATATTAAGAATCCATAATAATTCTGGGTTTAAGTTGTTTTTAAATCTAAACTTTCAGTTTTCAGAACTAGGATTTTTAAGTTTCTTAAATTACAATCATATTGTAATTTTAGGGCTTAGAGTTTGTAAATTCAATTCCAAAATTCTAATGAATAACAATAAACTAATTTAATCATATTATAAAAATATAGTTAGCTTTGATACTATTGTTAAAAAATGAGACGGGATACGATCATTCACGTAGTGAAATAATTACGAAACATTTTCATTTAATTGCTTAAAAGTCAAGATCACTAAAATTCTATAAAATGATTAACATATAAATCGTAATAAAGTATGAATCTTAATTCGTACCTTGTTCTGAAGCTTGATCATTTTCTTGTTGTATCCATCAAACTGTTTTCAAAACTAGCTCATCTTAACTTCAATAGCGGGACAAGTGTTTGGCCTCTAATGGTATCCATAAAACTAGCTAGAAGAACTTTGTAACTATTACAGAGAGGTTAGGCAAGGAGTGCTAGTTTCCTTAGAGCTTAAGCCTATTTATAATAAGTTTTGGACATTTTAGTAATTTGATGGAAATTAAATTGTAATTTCAATTAAACTTTAATTAGAATTACAAATAATTCAAATTAAATACCAATTATGCCTAAATAAAATCGAACATCTCATATTAATCCTTTTTTATTAAATATCTCATATTTAATCATAAAGTTTCTCAAGCTTTACAATCAAGTCCAATTTGATTGAAATATCTTTTCTCTCTTTAACCTGTTCTTTATGTGTGACTCATTAAGTTCTTAAATGTGTTGGCAATGAATATAAATAATCATATTTAGAATTAGGAAAATTAAACTCCTTTAGTTAAACAATTTATATTCATATATCAAGATTGGCATCTTAAATGTGTTGGCAATGAATATAAATAATCATATTTAGAATTAGGAAAATTAAACTCCTTTAGTTAAACAATTTATATTCATATATCAAGATTGGCATCTAGCATCACTTAATGACTACCCAAATATTTAGGAATGTCAAAGTGGTTTTGATTAACCTTTCCATGCATGATTTTTCCATATAATTCAACCCTTTCATCGTACAATGTTATGATTAAACATAGAGCATATGACTAATGTCTACTCTATTTTGATTCCAATCATATTAGTTTTCCACCATTAGATATTGATTCCTTTAATGATATTTGTAAGCTATTTTACAAAGTGTCATTCTATTTTAGCCAAGGATTCCAAAATCAATACTAATCGAGAACAATGAAATTTTCTCCCTAATTACTTTAGGGTGATGGATCCTTTGTTGATCACTCAGCTATCTCCATATAGTTCATGCTATGTCCAATGAGTATTGATTGAACTATTTATGATTATAATAGGTCATAATTAGTATCAAAACATTGCAATCCTTATACAAGATAACTTTGGAGATCTCAAGTCAAATGATCACTTATACAATTATCATAATGAGAATTTTCATAGATATACAACTAAAGTTCCAAATATATTTTGTTCTCTAACAAGCACCCACATATTTGTTTAAGTATCTCCATATTTTAGTCTGTGAGATCGATTACTTTATTCACAAAGAAAAATATAATATATGACAGTGTTTTTACGTTCTATTAATGTCTAGTCTTAATTGAACAATGAATAGGAACAATTTAGGGATAATACATAAATATAATATGAATCTCATAATTATCTTTTTCTATTTTGGGAGACTCCTCATTTGTTTTGCCTTAAAAAGTTCAGGTTTCTCCTTTGGGCAGTGGGACTTACTTTGCATGATGAATAATCTGAGCTGATAACACATTTCATTGATCCAATACTTACATACAAACAAGTTCTTGGATCACTATGAGATGGAAACAAAGTAAATGCCCTCCCAGAAGGTGTTGACTAGGGCAAAAGCCTCCTTTCAATTAACCTCATGCCGCATCTTTGGGCATATTTTCAACTTGGACTGACTTAAGGATTAACTTTGAGAAAAGTAGCCTTTTTCGATCTTCATATATGAGAAATCCAGAGGCATTTAACAGAATTACTGGTATGCATCTTCACCCCCCCTTTCTTTAAATATCATAGGGTGCCCATCACTTCTACTAGACCTAAATACCCTGACTATCTTTCTCTACTAAAAAAGATCAAAGGTAAGGTGAATGCTTGACAAAACCGATACCTATCTTATACAGCCATGGTTACATTAATTATATCCGTTCTTAATAGCATACATATTGATACGTATGAAATGCATCGTATTTTAGGGTATAGTTTGATATGTGTTTATCTGTTTATTCGATTGTTTAGTATGTGTTTTTGGTAGAATTGTGTTAGTTTGTGAATTATTTATGTTTAAGTATTTTTATGGGTTAGCACAAGCATTTGAGCTTAATTATTATGTTTTGAGTTATCTTAATGTGTTTGTTAGTGTTTTAGGCTCAATAGCGAAGAACGGAGAAGTTTTGAAAAGACTTGGACCAAAGCAACGACCCACGATCGTGGCCCATCAGTCACGATCGTGACAGAAGCGAGAGAAGACAAACCACAATCGTGGCCAAATTGCTATAATAATGACAGAAGCATCAGACTTGGCCCACAATCGTGGCCTTCCTGACACGATCATGACAAAGAGCTTACATGTGGCCAGCTAAATCGGGTAGACGCGTAGACACACAGAAAAGTTAAATTTTGAGTATTTTTTTTGGACCTTTTCGACCTCGAAAAAATTGTAGGACTGCCACAAACAAATCAAGTATAAAAAGAACAAGAAAAAAGATGAAAGGGGAGCTTTTGATTAGCCACCATAATAAAACCCTAAAGGAGAGAACTTTGAGATATCAAGAAAGAGAAGAAGGAAGAGAGAAGAGGAAGATGACGCAGACTCGACATGCTTCCCGGAATAAGAAGCTTTCCGAAGCCACGACCTCCTATCATCAATTCAAGTTCTATTTCCTATGTATTTCAGTTTTATTTGATTGTAGAATTGGGATATATAGTTTGATGATAGAATTGAATTATTGGTTGATGTTCTATACTCACCTATGGAATATTATTTTTGATTTAATAAAATCTAATTGTTTTATATGTTTATTGAATTAATTGTGGTTTAATTCTGCACTTCATATCTCAATAATAAACTGAGAGGGTGAATTGAGAAAAAATGATTAAATTGGGCTAACGAGAGTTAGGTAATTTAATAGATTCAGAATTAAATCAGGTTGGTAAATCTCGTGTAGAGAGATCACAGATAGGTTTCCAATTGTTTATTAGAGAACTTAAGAATTGATTAGGTTTGGGATAGGTTGTTAATTGAGAGATTACAACTTCCCGTAATCTGATTAAGGTTTATGCTTTAGGGTTTAATTATAACTTGAGAGAGAGTAATTGACCCTATGATCATCTAGAACTATTAATTCAATAAATCATAATTGGTTAGGTTAGCATTAAAGATAGATAATTTTCCCTTTCTCTCTTTTAGTTAACTCACTAGATTGAATTCTAGGGTGTGCTATCATTATTCAACAAATCAATCAATTTCCATTATTTGTTATTCATTTTTAATCTAAAATTGTTAATCACTATTCGTTGATTGTTTTCGTTAAATGTTAATTGTTAATTACTGTTTTGTTATTTAATTTAGTTTGCTTGATTTATTTAGTTCTCCTGTTTAAATTCATTGTCTATTAAATTTTTGTTTAATAGTTTCTGACCTTAGATTCTAGGATTAGATTAACCCTCCTCATGGGATCGATACCTTAGGTACTACGAGAATGATCCGTACGCTTGTGAAATATCGAGGTTAAATATTAAAACTTACTCATATCAGAAAACCGCAGTCAAAGGTTGTTTGGTACTTTCCTGATTATGACAATTTCTTGATTTAGATCCATCAAATGTGAGAGTAACATCCTTGCAAAATATAAAAGAAAAGGATAAAAAGAAATAAAAGAAATAACATAACAAAAAATAAAACCCTATATTAACACAAAAGCAAACATAAGATAATATCAAAATTAAAATAAAATTGAAACTAACACATGAGTTGCCTCCTATGTAGCGCTTCTTTAACATTGGTAGCTCGACGTAACCTGCATGTTTAACATCATCTTGGATCAATAATCAACAACTGGCTTCCACCCTTTTCTCTATAAAGCATTTTCCTAGCCTGCAAATAAACCACATTTTGTAAGATAATCATAAGGGCATAATTTATAAAATTAATCAATCCAATCACATGCATTAATGCCCTTTTTAATGAAAAACTGTTAATAAAATAAGGGATGACAAAAATTCCTATATCATCTACTGAGTTGAACAATTTGTCTTTGAGGAAGTGAGAGCCTTGCGTACTTAAGGTCACTACCAACACCTCGCCAGTAGTTCCCTTACTTTGTTCCTCTACCAATCCTCAACCTCCTCTATCCATTGTTCTTCTTATTCTTCCTACATAGAGGTCCCATTACCCATGTTAAGGCTAGAATAGTGTATTATGAAAAATTACTGAGAAACTAGAAAATGCATATCATGCTTAAGCTAAATATGACATGCACATTTTTGCACATTAAAATGATTTACAAGCATTCATTGACATTTTTTGGGTATAATTGAGTTATTAATGCGATTAAAATGTAATTTGAGAATTTTGGTATATTTAGGATATTTCAAATTTTTTGGTGAATTTTTAAAATTTTGGAGTATTTTTGGACTAGGAAAAAATGTTGAAATTGGACCAATTTTAGTCTGGCATATAAACTGATTAAATATTGACAAGTGGCTTACATGCATACTGACATGTGGTAATCTTATTTGGGTGACAAGTGTAAGACATGCAAAATAGCCACGTAGTTTAGTGTTAAGCAAAACCATTTATGCAGCTCTCTCTCATTCCTTTATTGTTTGTTTCTCCACCGAAAACACCATCACCAAATCATTATCTTAGTTATCTAATATTTTGTACATTTGATTCACTCTCATCGCTGGAACTATTAGTGAATCAAGTAAGTGACTTTGATGATGTTTTACTGTTGTTGATTTTGTACATGAATTTATTCATGAGTAGTTAAAGAAGTATAGTTTCGGTGATGAATGAATTAGATGAAGGAATTGTGAAAATGGAATTGTTCAAAAACAGTATGAAATAGGTTCTATTTTGGATACGCAAAAGTTCACAAAAGTTGATGTAGGAATATATATAAATATACTATGTTCTGGTTTAGAGAAAACCGAATATGGGTTGTTGTTACTGTTCATGCGTGAATATATGGAGTGTTTATAAAGATGGATTTAAATGAGTTTAATGAATTTAAATGAAGATGTTGGTGAGGTCGTGGTATAGAGTTGATCAAATGATAAATTTATGATGAAATGAAATAGTAGAAATGTGGAAAAATGCATCAGATGAAAGTAAGAGAAATAAAATGCAGAAAATTGGAATTTGCATGTATGAGAATCGGATTTTGATGTTTAAGTGTGAATCTTGGATTTTTGAATTATTGTGTGTTGATGAACTAAAATGAAGTTAAAAGAATTGGTTTAAGTGTTAATTGAAGAAGATTGATGTGAGAATAAAAACCTAGAAAAATTACAATAGAGAGATGAAGTATATATAGAGTTTCAGATTTTTTATGTTTGAATAGTAAATTTGATTCTGACTTGTTCAGAGATTGTATTGGAGTTAGAAATGCATAATAGATGTTTTAGAAGTGAGAACATCTAAAAAAAAGGGCAAAAAAATGGAAGGAGAGAAGAAGAAGAAGTTGTTTAGTGAAGAAGAGAAGAAAGCACGATCATGATTCTTCTAATTAAGGTGGCAAGCACTATCATGACTTCGCTGATGAAGTTGCAGGTCGTGATTGTGCAAGCACACAATCGTGACTTTCGAGTTATCTGAAGAAAGAATATTTTTGTACATCTGTCATTCAATTTGCTATAACTTCTTCACCCGATTTCCAAATGACTTGATTCTTAAACCAATAGACTCATAACACATTGTTCTTCATCTCCACTAAAATTATAACCATCTGAAACGGATTGATTATTGAATTTAAGATGAAAATTTTGAGGAGTACTGGAATATGATAACTAAGATGATTTTACTAAACATACTTCGGTATTTTGACTATATTTTGATCAGTAGGTATTCAAATGGAATGATTATTGATTTAATTTGAACTAAAGACATATGGATACAAATTGTCTAAAGAGATTGAATTTTAATTCTGCCTTTAAGAATTTCAAAATCTGATTTGAAGTTGAATACAGAGTACAGTTATAGTTCAAAGAACATATCAAAGTAAATTGAGCATAACTTTTGGAATGCTTAATCAAATTGTATGATCTTTATGTCATTAGAAACTTAATACATTGGAGAAAAATTGTCTAGAAGAAAGTGTTGCCTAATTATGTCAATTACCTTATCAGAATGATCATCCAAGGTTGACCCGAAAGCTTGTAGTTAGAAAAATCTGAAATGATCAAATGAGTTACGAAATTAGTTCATATTGTTTTATTGTGGTCCAAACCCTAAGTACAAATGATATCTATAAGGGTTTTGATATATGAATGATATGGTGATAGGAATCACAATAAGATACACAGGATTGTCATTGAACATGTATTGTGCATAATTTGTATACATAGATGTGCATAAAGGAATACTTATACAATTGTGCAAAAGTGTGATATATGTAAATGTGTTTTGTATAACATAGAGGAGCACATTGGACGTCAGTCAGACATTGCTGGACCATCCAGGCAATAGCATTTTGGAGCGTACTGTGAGTCAACCTAGATGATTTTCCTAGAATTGATTGAATATGTTTAACTTCCAAATATTAACTGTTTGTGATTTGTTTATGAAATTCCGGACTTAAGGTTCGAGGAGTTTATTATTTAGGAATGTATTGGAAGTGTTCTAATTGCTTTGACAATTTTAAATTCTGAATGATATTTGAATGCTCGATGAAAGTTGAATGCCGGACTTAGGTCCGATGACTATGAGATTTTGATTGTGCATCATATGTGATTGTTATACATGACATATTCTGTATTTGATGCATTTCATAAAATGCATACTCAGATAAAGACGTTGTGATCAGAGTAGCCAGTTTGATAGAGTTAAAAGCTCAGTATTCTGTATGTAAAGCTTTGCTCCGTGACATGTAGAGCTTTGCTCCGTGACACGAAGAGCTTTGCTCCGTGAATTATGTTCTAACTGAGCCCAATGGGCCAATATCTGTATCTGTATGTGAAAGGCACTCAGTCACAACAATAATAATGAATCCGGAGTCTCATATGCATATATATTTGTATATATATGTTCTGATTCATGATGATTATATGATATGCCATGATAATGTGAGTATTTGGATTATTCATGATTTGAATGCATATATGTGAAATATGTGATTTTGTGTATTTGACCTAGATGAAATCATCAATGATGGTTCACTCATTAAGTTAGCAATACTCATAAAAAAATTATAATGTGGCTTTTCAGGTACGAGACAGGACACCTAGTTTCTTTAACTGGACTAGAGGAACATTTTGGACTTAGTTATAGCTCAGAGGTCTATCAGCTAACATCAGAAGAGTTGTAACTTGAATTTTTTTGTAGTTTCTTGTCATATAGAACTTGTATAAGGATTGTAAGCTTTTGTCAATGAATACAAGCAATGCTTTTAAATTGGTGACTTTTAATTATATTATATGATGTCATGAGTAAGTTGGATATGTGATTGCTCTTACATACCATTATCATATGATATGTACTTGAATGTCTTTTGGATGTTCGAGTATATACTCTATAGTAGTGGGATGTTGTACATGAAGCCAATCCTTGCCTTTTGTTCAATCTCGAATTTGTCTCGCTGAGCTTTCATGTCAATAAGGAGTTCCATTAATTTATCTATAATACTTGCTTCCTCTTCCTCCTCTTCTTCTAAGAGCTCATCTTTACTACTAAGAGTGATTGTCATTCCAAATTTGTTAGGATTTGTTTCATTAGGATTAGGCAAACTCCCTATTTGTTCGTTGGATAAAATCTCCACTAGCTAATCAATTTGATTCACCATATTGAAGTATATGAGCCTCTATTTCCTGATGCCTTATGTTGGATTCTTGAATAGACTTAATCGTCGTATCTTTCAGAGAAGCAGTTACCTCCTTGCCTTCTTGAAATGTATGTTTATCCATGAAATCAACCGTTGTCTCTTTTTCACTCTAAGACAGTTGGAAGCTCAGATTATACTCATCATATGCAACTGAAGGAAGTCTCTTATCGAATTCACGTTGACTAGCTACTCTCTCAGCAAGGCATTCCATTAGTCAATTTGTAATACTTTCTTTTTCTTCTGTAAGCTCTTTTTGAAATATCCCTCCATTCATGAAACCCACCTTTATCTTTTCTTTACTCTCAAATGTGCATTGGTTAACTTTCATTTCAGTAAAGGTTTCCATTAATTTATCTTCTAGAGTTGGCTCATTAATTGGAGGTGCTTAGTTATATAAATATCTAGCTGGAGTTTAATCATTCCATCCATAAGTATAAGAATTGCTCCACCATGAATTGTAGTTATTCTCGTATAGCACACCTCTCCCATATATAAGTAGGTGTTTGACATTCATGATTGTACTGATAACTCCCACCAATGTCACTACACAGCCTAAATATCGGTTGAGCTTCTAAAAGTATGTGAGAACACCTCACTCTCCCATATGGTGATGTTATAGTTCGTAAAGGCATATTTTGGCTCCCATAAAAGTTTCATTTACTTCATCCTTCCATTGTGAGTTGTGGCTATCATAATAAATTGTAATTCTTACAATAAACCACAAACTCAAGATCAAGCAGAGGAATTTAAAAGATAATTCAATTATTAAGCCACAAATGCAATAAGATACAATATAATAAAATAAATACAAAAGGTAAAATTAAAATAAAATAAAACAAAAACAAAGATAAAAATAAAAAATAAAACAAAAATGAATAGAGTAATAGAATTTAGGCTTTTATAATATCAAAGTCCCTAACAACAATGCCAGAAGTTTAATTGACTTATTTTAAATTAGTAGTCAATATTATAATAACCGCAAGTTCACGGTGTAGCTGCAGCTAGTACCGACAAGTACAGGTCGATCTTACGAAGACGATGAATACTAGTAATTATCCTTCCCCTAGCCTATTATCTAACTTGCAGATTGATTTTAGGTTTTTAACAAAAAGAAAATAAAAATAAAACAATTAAAGAAATAGGAAATGATAATGAATACAAAGACAATGGAATTCACTTAAAAAAAACTATTGTTATCATAAATTAGTATTTATCTTCGAATCCCCTTAAATCCTTTGATCTTCTATCATGTAATTGTTTTATTGATGTATTGAACCATAGAGACTCCTATAGTATGCTAATAGTTAACATTGAGTCTACTAATAATTAATCCTAAGATCTCTAATCGAATTACTTAGGTTAAATCTTATAGGATTACGTTACCAATTTATGAGCCTCTCTATTAAGTTTGACCATAATCTAAAAAATTTATGTTATTTTATTTCTAAAGTTGTAATCAATTTCTTCTAATCACCGTAGATCTATTCCCGCTAGAATTTCTGAATCTCCTAAGATGAATCTGGAAAAATATGGGTTATCATTCTTATCCACTGTTCACAGCCTCCCTTGTCATTTACAGGACCTAAAATATTGAGAGATAGACAAAAATGTAAAAAGATTTAAATATATTATACTTAAAATACTGTGCATATATTGAGCACAAAAGCTAGTCAACCACGGGAGGTTTCTTAGGATTCCCGCTAAATTTCACTATCTTTCCTGGAGCTGTTGCTTTGCCTTTTGTTTTTCGTCTCAGTTCTCTTGATCCATAGGTAAGGCGATTGCCGGTGATAGTTTTTTGTTCTTTATCTGTGTTTATGCCTTCCTCTCATAGTTTTTTGTTCTTTATCTGTGTTTATGCCTTCCTCTCATGTTTATCAACTTTGCTATATTTTCCTTTACTTTTTTTTTTTATTTCAAGCATTTTGATAAAGAGTTACATTACTTCAGGGATTTTTAAGGTTTGTCAATGTTGTTCTCGTGGTCATCTTGGTGTTGCTTGGATTGGTTTCAACTTTTTTTTCTGAATGGTTTTCGAGTTTTTTTTTTGGCTTAATGATTTCTTTTGTGTTTACGCTTACAACTTCCCTTTCTCCTATGTAACTATATCTTTTCAATGTTTTTAATTGAATGACTGATAGATATTGGATTTCTAAAGCATTGTTTCTATTAGCCATTTGAGTTTTGGTTGCTTGTTTTTATGCTATGCAGAAGTTGTTAGGATTTTTAACGGCTTTTTGTTTCATTAGCTCTTGATCCTGATTGGTATTCTTAACGTGTTTCCAGTTCATTCTCTTTCCTCGCCAAAAATGGCAGGGGAGAACACTGCGATTGCTAAAGATGTAACTGGAGTATGTAGCCTCTTTGTCTCTCCCTATTCCTGTCTCTTTTTGTATAGTGGGTGCAATATTTGAAAGCTCTATGGCTGACTTGTACATCTTTACTTTTTCAATAGTTGATCGGAAAGACTCCATTGGTATATCTCAATCATGTTGTGGATGGTTGTGTGGCTCGTATTGCTGCCAAACTAGAGATGATGGAACCTTGCTCAAGTGTCAAGGATAGGTAGTTCCTAGATACAAATTCCTGATTCGTTATTCATAGATCTGATTCATGTTATGCCATTGAATTTAAAACGGTATGCTGTTGAGTTAGAAATTAATTGGCTTTCTAGGCCGTACTTGGTCTCATAGGATTGGGTTTTCATGTAAAACATTATGTCAACTTTGTAATTTGTACTCGTATCATGGAAATTCAGTCTTTTCAGTGCTATGCTATTACTATGTATTTACAGCTTTCTTCCTGATGCATCTTTAATTCTTCTATATTTGGGATTTTGATTATCTGGCTAATTATGCAAAGTTATGTTTTTATGCTTGCTTTTAGGATTGGATATAGTATGATTGCAGATGCAGAGGAAAAGGGTCTCATCAAGTATGCAAAGTTATGTTTTTATGCTTGCTTTTAGGATTGGATATACTATGATTGCAGATGCAGAGGAAAAGGGTCTCATCAAGCCAGGCGAGGTTGGTAACTGGATCTTTTTTTTTATCAAGATGAATGGTATGAAAGGTTCTACTGGATTTTACGTCAAAGTAACTATTTAAATCTACTTAATGCCTTCTAATACTGTATTCTTAGTCTGCATAATAAAATTTGGCTTATCCTTCAGTGCTGCTGGCTTTTCTGCAAAGTTTAAGTCCCAATTCAATTGTTCTGGATGTGAGGTTTATGAACCTGTACGGCTGTACCAGGATCTAGCCTACTGTGGACTGGGCCTGTTTGGATTATGTAATGCGAGGTCCATCCTCAATGGACAAAGTTAGTGGCTAATGGCTATACTAGTGTCTGAAAATGCTTTATATTTACCTCTCTTTCAATTCTGTCACCCTATGGGATTCCTTATTGAAACAAACACGTTCTGATTGTCATTGTAGTGGCACCAGGGAACTCGTATGTGATTGTTGGCGCAGATATCTATTTATGAGAGCAGTATATATTATGTGATTGTTGGCGCAGATATCTATTTATGAGAGCAGTATATATTCTTTTAGGGTAGAGCACCACAGGAAATAACCTTTTCAAATTTATTTTTTTTTCTTTAATGCAGAGTGTCCTAATTGAGCCTACAAGTGGTAATACGGGCATAGGACTTGCGATCATGGCAGCTGCAAAGGGCTACAGGCTTATAATTACAATGCCTGCTTCAATGAGTCTAGAAAGAAGAATGGTTCTCCGTGCTTTTGGAGCTGAGCTGGTTCTTACTGATCCTGCTAGAGGAATGAAAGGAGCTGTTCAGAAGGCGGAAGAGATACTTGCAAAAACACCCAAAGCTTATATTCTGCAGCAATTTGAAAACTCTGCCAACCCAAGGTATCTTCTGTTTGCCTTTTGCATGTTATTGGCTTCCCATTTGTGGAAAATTGTAATCGAATTCTTGTTCTATGGTCAGATCCACTATGAGACCACTGGACCAGAGATCTGGAAAGGTTCAGCTGGAAAAGTTGATGCACTTGTGTCTGGAATTGGAACTGGTGGTACAGTAACAGGTGCAGGGAAGTATCTCAAGGAGCAAAACCCTGATATAAAGGTTTCCTATTATCAAGTTGTGTTTTTGAGCTGTGGTTAACTATTTTTCTTGACATGTTCTGTTTCTTGTCTTTATAGCCACTTTTTTTCTTTGTTATCAGCTATATGGTGTTGAACCGGTTGAAAGTGCCGTGTTGTCTGGAGGAAAACCTGGTCAGTTATGATAACCAACCATTAATTTGTGTTTTAGATTTTTCTATAGCAACTTTCCTCACTTCAGCAATCTCATAAGTAATTAACTTTGAACGGTACACCTTACTTCTTAATTGATCAATTCTGTGTTCTTGATGTCTAAGGGCCCCATAAGATCCTAGGAATTGGTGCTGGCTTCATTCCTGGAGTTTTGGATGTCAGTTTACTTGATGAGGTTGTCCAAGTAAGTTTCTTGCTTTCAATTAGACTTACCTTTCCCTAATGTGAATCAATGAATTTCTTTCTTCGAGTTTTGTTCATGTTTTTCTTATAGATGGAGGTATAATTGCTGAGAAAGAAGAAGTGGTTGCATTCAGTTTTTGAAGTTACGTGGATCATCCTGAAGTTAATCCTAAGAAAGTGGATTGATTCTTGTTACCCATATATTCTTTCAAATCCTCTAAATAACAAAATATCCAGGCATGGATTACATGGGTGTTTTCCTTCTGTTTTTCCTCCTTGTTTTTGAAATGCAAGTAGAATACTTTTGGTTCTATGCATGAATCGACTGCAATTCTTCATATGTAATACTTGATCTACGCAGATATCAAGTGATGAAGCAATTGAAACGGCTAAACAACTTGCACTGCAAGAAGGGTTACCGGTAATTACAAGTTCAATACTAGTTGATTCTTTCCTCAACAAGGGCCATTATCTTTATTAATTGAGGGACACATTTATATCTTATTTAATGCTACCATATGGATTCCAGGCAGGGATATCATCCGGTGCTGCTGCAGCTGCTGCAATTAAGATAGCAAAGAGGCCTGAAAATGCTGGAAAACTCGTTGTTGTAATTGAACTCATCTTTCTCTAACATATATGCGTGTGTCTGCTTCTCTTATCTGCTTTTGGAAATTTTGCTTGCTGTTTCACAGATCCGCTATTTATGCACAAATGTTTGAACGTATCCATTAATTTCTTGATATCCATAGGTTCATTTGATATGGAACACTTTTCTGGTAACTTTTAGACCAATTAAACTATTCTAACGTCATTATCTTGGATAATTAATCATCGATACAGAGTTTTAAAGTATAAGCAACTTGCCCTGGTTGATTTTGCCTTTTGATTTGTATGTTATTATTGCTTGAAATCTACAGGTGGTCTTCCCCAGCTTTGGAGAACGCTATTTATCATCTGTGCTTTTTGAATCAGTGAAGAGGGATACGGAGAATATGGTTTTCGAGCATTGAAATAGAGGATACGAGTGGCAACTCAGCTTGGGGTATAACATTGAAGGATCGGGTACAAGATGTGGATTACTATTAGCAAGTCCCTCTGGGGTTTTATTGATTTTATTTTCAATATGAATGTATTTGCTGAAAATGATGAGGCTGTTCAGTTCTTCTATCTGTGTACTAAAGTAAACTATGAGTTTTAGCTCAGAAATAATGCCCTCAGTTATTCTGAGATCAAATAAACTTCGTTGCTAGATATTTTATTCAGATCCTTCAAGCTTAGATTCTCTCTAGTGTTTCCTTTGGTTGCAACTTTCCCAGTAAATTGCGATGAATCATAAGCCAGTCTTAATGTAGAATTTGGATCTCACTAATGAATTTGATTTTAGGATAATGTACTGGCTGACCATGCGCGTTCGCATTATATCCTATCAAAAAATAATTGAATTCTCCAAGTTTCATCTTCTGTTTTTTCATGGTAAATAGATTGTCAAATAGTTTTGCAGTCCACGTCTTCAGTCTATCACCTCAAATTGAAGATAGTACATATATCCTAAAATTAATAGTTAAACAATCTAGCCTATTTGAATTGTTCAATCATAAAAAGTTTGAACCTTCTAACTTTTTAATTTGATTTGTAACTTTTTGGTTTAATTGACTTTAATAATTTTTATTGTTAAAAATTGATTAATTTTCATGAATTCATAAATTTTTATAAACTAAAATAAATCAATTAGTTTTCATTTAATAATCTCTTTTTTCAATTAAACTTCAAATTCTTTTTTAGGTAAAGATAATCTCTTTCTATCATATTTCAAATTCTTCAGTTTTATTTAATCTTTAGACAGTTTTATGACAGTTTAATAAAAGTTTAACCTTTTAAATCTTAAACCTTTTGTCTTATCGATTTAACTTCCTGTCCAGTTTTGTAAAAATTGCTAAAAACTATTAGCATAAAGATAAGGTAAAAAACCCAATAGATATAAGTTTAATTTTAATTTTTAAAATGTTAAAACTTGATATTTTAAAAAATAAATAAATAATTTAAATAAATAAAAATTAAATAGTAGGCTTATCTTTTTACAATTAAATAGTAGGCTTATTATCACGTTATAAAATTTACTATTTAAAATTAAAAAATATTATAAATTTTGTTAATTATTTAATAAAAGTTGTCATCTGTCGGTTCTGCAGTAGTCTCGCCCTCTTCTTCCATGTCAACAGCTGAATTTTTTTTTAAGACTTTGTGATTCAAGTGCTATAAACTTTTTACTTTCTTAGTTGGTGGTAAACAAGCTAGATTTTCAAGATATATATTTTTCAAACTTTTTTTTTAGAATGTAAGTAATAAATTCATTCAAAAGGTGGAAATTACAAAATGTGTGAAGTTATATCCAACAACATCATATTCTAGATATTCAATTGCATTTTAATGGCCTTGGACAAGAGTAGGTGATTAGTATTGATCATGATAGACGTCCTTAATTTGATCCATAAATGGTTCCAACTTTATTCTTTGAACTCCTCAACCTTACTAAAGATTTTGGTATTTCTCATCTTCCAAATGTAGTATACCAACATAGCAAAAACCAATTTTCAAGAACCTTTGATCTTCTTTATTAGCCCATCTTAGTTTACTAACCTAAGTCAATGTATTCATCCAACTAACATTCCTATCTTGCAACTTAAAGATCTTGAGAAAAGCACTCCATAATTGTTTGGTTTGAGGACATTTGAAGAAAATATGATCTAAGATTTCTGAAACTTGAAAGTCGCTTGACATCTATAGTGTTGAGTCAGTTCTGGAATTTCTGATTTTTGGTTTATTGTTCTTATTTATGTTTTTGGTGCAATTTTCTGCATAAAATGGTCGATGCTGAAGAAATTCCCTTACTCATTTGTGACAATGAAATTGTAATGGTCAAAGTCAATTGCTTTTTATTATGAATTCTTTGAGCAAAATTTTCCTCAAAAAATTAATCATTATAAAAAAGGGTAGAAAATTGAATGGCTTTCTCCTTACTGCAAGTCATTTTAAGGATTCTAGTCTTAATCAAATATTATAACTTGTCAGATGTCGTCAGATTGATACCTAGTACATCAACTCGATTGAAAGTTGAAAGTAGAAATTATAACTGCCAAGTGCATTAAAATCATCCATATCCTGTTGACGCAACTCCACCTTCGTACTACCATCAAACCTATGAAATTGAAATTGTTTAAGGGACATGTACTCTGTTAGGATATCTAACATTCTAACCGTTTGCAGTATGCTAAGAAGTTGCAATTAGTTAAAAATTTGAAAAGCATGTATTTTACATCAAGATAGGCAACCTCCATGAATGCATCCAAGACCCATTTGTTCCACGAAGTAAACCAACAATAGCAATAACAATAATCTGATGAAAGTCTCACTGATCACAAGATCTAAGAAGGTCTAAAAGTATGCAGTATTACCTCAACTAGTAGAGAGATTATTTTTGATAGACCCACATGAAAAAAGTAATAAAAACTAAAAATAGAGATAGACATGAAAGATAATAATAATTAACAAAATATTTTAATCAATAATTTGAAGTAAATCACTTGTTAATATAGAAATCACGTATACTCTATAGAAAAAACACGAAGGGGGGGGGGGGTGGTGA
>JANIHZ010000208.1:25108732-25118781 GCA_027478365.1 Erythroxylum rufum | reverse complement strand
TTCTAGGTTTATCTTCTGCATCAAGCTCTACTTCATGTATCTTCAGTGAACCAAGTAATTCATTTAACTTTAGCTGACTTAAGTCCTTGGCCTCTTGTATTGCTGTAGCTTTAGGTCTCCATCTTTTTGGAAGACTTATGAGAATCTTTCTGACATGATCTTGATTATCGTAGATTCTCCCAAGAACTTTAAGTCCATTAACAGTAGTTTGAAATTATCCAAACATCTGATCAATAGTCTCCTCATCTTTTATTTTGAATAGCTCATACTAATGAACAAGAATACTGATCTTGGGCTCTTTCACTTGATTTGTTCCTTCGTGTGCGGTGGCTAATGTGTCCCACATTTCCTTTGCAGATACGCATCCATGAACTTTATCATATTCACTTATGCTTAGGGCACAACTTAGAAAGAACTTGGTCTTTGAGTTTAACTGAAATTGAGCTTTCTGATCAGTTGACCATCCGTCACGAGAGATGATATTGCCCTCGTCATTTGTTAGTGTATATGGACCATTCTCGATAATATCCCAAAGATCAATATGTGTGGATTCTATAAAGATCCGCATCCTGTCCTTCTAATAATGATAATCTTCACCATTGAATGCAGGAGGTCTTGTGATTGAGGCACCTTCAGCTATAAAAACATGTGATTCAGTCATGGATCTTTGTTCTCACTTTGTAACTGTGTTTCTTAGAAACCCCGCTTTGATACCAACTGAAGTAAATCACTTGTTAATATAGAAATCATGTAAAGTATATCGAATACACAAGAAGGGGGGTTGAATTGTGTAATCTTTTCAAAAATATTAATCTTTTGAGATTTCTTGAATTTTTTTTCAAAATTCAAATGATCACAAAAATACTTTACTAAAGTTAATAAGTAATGCAATTGCATGTAATATTATCTACTCGTTTAATAACAAGAAAATTAAAAGATAAAGGTTAGAGAATAGATGCCGCGATTTTATACTGGTTCACCCCAAACCTTGGGCTACATCCAGTCCTCAGAGTTTGTCTGAGATTTCACTAAACTCTTCAACTTTACAAGTATTCTTTCTATACTTATAAAGCCTCTTTAGGTCTCTCTCACAAAGTATTCTTTATCTACTATCTTAGCCTCTCCAGGCTCTAGCCTTTCTTTCTCTCTCTAGGAAATATATTTTTGAGCTTCACGTTATAGATGTATTCGCTCTCTTCTTTTGTACTTTGAATACAGAATTTCTCTAAGTATTGTACAATCAAATTTTCTCTCTTGTAAAAATGTTATTTAGTCTTCGACTAGAACTAGTACTTATAGCCTAAGTCTCTAACTGTTTACTTGAGAAACTGCTTCTTGAATCTTCTAGAAATCGTTATTAGTTGAGTCTCGTAACTAACTCCAACTAAATAACTGACTGATGTTCTAGAATATCTTCCTTTTGTATCTTCTGGAATAATACTTCTTTTTCTATCACGTTTCGTCTTACATTGCACTTCGTCTGGTGTTGATGTATTATCTGTTGTAGATATATCGTCTGTTATTAACGTATCATCTGTTGTAGATATATCGTCTGTTGTTGACCATGCATTTTTTAGATTTGACTAAGTGTTATTTACATTTTTCTACACACTTAACAAACTTGTCAAAATAGTTCATACATTTCTAAGATTATTATTATTTGATTGTCATCAAAATTAATAGAAGTGAAGTCCTCTTGACTTAACATTATTTACAAAATAAATCATATAATAACTAAATATAAATAAAAAGTTTCTCATTATCATTCATAATATTTGATACTAAATACTAGCATAACTATTAACTTTGTTTAATTTCATACCAAACATGCATAAATAGTAATTCAATTCCTATTTTGATTCCTGCTTTCCATTCTCATTCTTATTTTTTATTTCGGTTCCCTCATTTGCTAGTTACCAAATGAGACCCTATAATTATATGAAAAGAAATTGCAATTAATGGAACTAGCTCTTAGAAAGGAAAATAATGGTGGGACCTCATCAAATATCTAGATTGTTAATTTAGATGTTAATAAAGAGAACAACAATTCACCTTCTAATCAAATGGGTGAACAAGCAATGAATATAGAGGAAGCAGATATCAAAGAAACTACACATGGCATTAAAGAATAGGTTACAGCCTTATAGGTAGACCTTATGTATTCTAATAATGCTTTTATTCAAGTCACTACGCTAACAAGGGAGATAAAGGATATTATCCTAAAGGTACATGAGGCTAATGAAGCTATAAAACAAATTACTAATGAAGAAATATAAATCATTCACTCTCCTAAATTGCAAATGTTGATTTCCAAAAGGAGCACCCAATAGAAAGTTAAGGAGGAAGAACAATATCCTCTTTTCATCCATATAGATTTTCTCACTTGGAACCTTGATATATGTAGAAATGATAATAATTATACCCCATATTTGATGTATCTTTTCTTGATATTTTATACTTTTGTTGTATATTTGGTACTTAATTCACTCCAAGTGTGTTTATAGAGTATAATTGCCTTCATGGGCTTAATGAAGAATAATTATGACGAAAACACGACATAAAATGAAGATTATAATCACAAAAGCGATGCACGAGCATGCAACAACCCATGAACTTCTCTCAGGCTATGTAAATTTGCAAAATCTAGAAAGTTTGGGTTATCCACAATTTGATGAACGGTCGTGCATCAACCAATGCATCTCCCCAAGCTAAAATTTAATATAAAAGGACGTGTTTAACCTTAAATTAGGGAGGTAGATATTAGGATGTGATTCTAGGCATAAAGATCATTCTTAAAGGGCGATATTAATATAGAGAAATGGAAAACAAGAAGAAATCATTGAAAGACCCATCAGAATACGAGATCAGACCTCTATCTTATAAGAACATTCAATAGAATTGAAAGGGAGATTTAGAATTATAAACCCTCTATTTTCTATTTGTTTTTCTTTCAATTTATGTTTTATTTTTTGTTCCATCATGTGTAACTAAATGCCTTATTAGTGTTTAGGCTAGATGAGCCCTATATCGATACTTTAATATGATTTGTTTTGTTATATTAATACAATTGGTTTAATTGATATATTGTGATATGATTATATGTTTTATTTATGCTTTAATATATCTGGAATATTGTATCATAACCTAATTTAATATATAGAGATTGATAAATCCTATTTATAAATAGGTCTACCATAATTAGAAGGAGTTTATAGTAACCCTAGAGATAGGATGGTATAAATCTTCTAGATTAGGGTCAAACCTAATAGAGGGATTCATAAATCGGTAAAGTAATCCTATAAACTCTAACCTAAGCAATTCGGTTGAAAACCTTAGGATTAGTTGTTATTAGACTCAAGGTCAGGTATTAGCATACCATAGGAATCTCCATAGTCCAATAAATCAATAAAATAATTACACAATAAAAGATCAATTTGTTAAGGGTTTTAGGGGGATTTGAAACCTATATATTAATTTTCTGATATCAATAGTTAACTAAATGCTTCCTTAATTCTCTGATTCAATCTTGTTGCCCATTTATTTTACTTGCTTAGCTTTATTTTCTTTTAAATTAAAAAATCAAAACCAATTTTATATACTGGATAATAGGATAACGGTAATTACTAGTACTCATAGTCCTCGTGGGATCAACTCGTACTTGCCGATACTAGCTACAACTACGTCGTGCACTTGCAGTTAATTCAATATTGACACACTCATTTTTATTTAATCAAACCTAAAGGGACTAAATAGTCCTCAAATGAAACAAATGCCACATAAAAACCTTTTAGATATAAAACCCGTATTTTAGCCTCTTAAAGACCAAAATAAAGGCTTCTCAATTCTAAAAGGAACTTTAATTCATCCATACAAGATGGAACTCCATAAGCAAAGAATGTAGATTTCTTATTATCTTAATTAGATCAAGCTTTTACAAACTAGACAATTAGATCAAGTTATCCATTGTCAAGCTATAAATATGACTATAATCAACATAATTGTAATCTATTTTACAAACTAAAATATTTAGAGGAGGGAGTTGTGCGATGACTTGATGTCTCAACAAGTGGGGAGTGACATACCTTGTCTTTTAATAGGAGACTTCAATTGTACTCTCTTAAGTCAAGTAATGGAAGGGAAATGTTTAAATAAGAAGAAATGTAAAACAAACCTTTTGAATTACTTGAGCATTTGATCTTAAATTCAGTGGCGGCTTACTAACTTAGAGTAGAAATCAAAGTGGGGAATGTTTAATAAGGAAGAAATTTAATAAGGCTATAGTGAAACCTTGTTGGTTCACTAAATTCATTATGATCAGACCACTCTCCCCTTAAGACCCTAATAAATAGAATTTCATTAAGTAGGAACATTCCATTCATATTCTTTAATTATATAACCAATATGCCATGTATCAAATATATAAGGTTGAGGGGGCTCAACAAGCATATAGTTAGGTTTGAGGCTTTTTAAATATATGACATGTTTAAAAGGCATCAAAAAGGAGCTTAAAGCTCTCAATAAGAATACCTTTATAAATATTGAAGTGGTTAAAAAAGAAGCACTCTAATCACTGAACAAGACTTAAGATCTGTTGAATTCGAATCCAAGGGTTGATTTTTTTGTCCTTACAAGAACAAATTTTAACTCTATATGGTCTCTATAGTCACTTAAGGGATCTTTGGTCATTAATTAAGGGTAGCTCAAAAGCTTGGCATTGAAATACTTCAAATGGTTGCTAGGCATTGACGCCTTATCATCATGCTCCCTCCTTTAGATTAAAAAATATATTCCACAAGGTATAAGCACTGAGGCTATAGATTTATCATCTAAACTTTCTCTAATTTGGACATTAAGAATGTTCTATCCAACTTAGGACTTGGCTCTAGTTTTAAATTTGGTATAAGCTTGGACTCTTCTTACTATATAATTACAATTCCCTAACATCATCAGTTTTAGACCCAAAAAAGTAGCAATTATTGTATATAAGATGGATTGGAGATAGCCCCTCATGCCACTAAATAATTTTATGAAATTAGTAGCAAAATTCTAATTCTTAACCATAATTAAGATATAGAAGACACTTGGATATAAACTAGACATAAATTTTAATCCTTTACATATAAATTGTATGTGGAGTTATTTTTTCAAGCTTAATAGAAAGTACTTAGGTATAATCTAGTTTGGTATAACAGTAACATTCTTAGAACCTCCATCATTATATGGTTGGCCATCCACAAGAGACTAATAACTAGAGACAGATTCAAGTATTATATTCCTGATAAATCATGTGCTTATGCAATAATGAAGAGGAAAATATTAACTACGTGTACTTTGCATGTCCATTCTCTATAACATTGTGTTTGAGGGTACTCGGGTTATTTAATCTTCATTATGTTCAAACTACTTGGAAGGGGATTATAGCATGGATATGCAACTTACAAGTTCTATAAAAGGATGATCTCATTAGCTTTAGAATGGTTTTCAATTGTGTGCTTTATGAAATTGAAAGAAAATATAGAATTTTTATGGATACCAAAAATGCTAACCAAGTGTTCAATCAAAGAACACTAGATGAATTCAAGTCCCTAATGCTTAAGGCTAAAGAAGGAAAACTTAGTTTTCCTGCAATAACTTTATGAAATCTAAACTAAAGGAAAGAATTTATTCCATATGGATTTACCAAGCTTAGAAATATTGATAATTGGATTGTAGGAGGACCCCTAAAGAATATAGGAGAGTTACAAGCCCTGAAAGATATATTCTAATAATTATAATGTTACAGATGCTCTACTTCACAAGGATGAGATTCTCTTAAGAATAACTAAGAAGAATATGTAGAATGAACTCAATAGGTTGGTGCAAAATGAGAATACGTAAGACAGGAAATGGTGGTGCACTTATATTAATGGAAATTTTAGCTATATCTTATGTAGGAAGCCCTTTGAACAGAACCCCAATTTTGTTCCATAAGATAAGCTTTTTTGGTACAGGTTTAACCTTTTTAGAGCTTTTACAATTTTGTGGAAAGCCATTAGAGATAGATTACCCATCTTAGAAAGATTGAATAAGTTTAACTACTTGAAAAATCGTTGCAATCTCTGCAAATGTCAAATTGAAATTACCCTATATTTACTCTTCGAATGCAACTTCATTAAAGGACTATGGAAATTAGTTCTCCACAAATATGCCATCATTAATCCTCTAGATAAGTGGCAAAAAATTGTAAAACAAAGTCTAAATTTATAGTATATTAAAAAAGAAATCAAATAGTGTTTTTACATTGCTCTATCTTACCTAGTGCTATACATATAGGACTAAAGAAATAGGTGCATTTAAAAAAAAAGAAAAAAGTTTTGAGCAATTCACTAAAGGACTTGGTTAATGCCATTAGACATCACATCAACACTTTTTGTGGCAAGCTATCCTTAGATCCAAAATGCATTGATAGATGGGGTACTAGATAGTTTGTTTTGTAACAATTGTTGGTTGTTAAATAGCATTATGCTCTATATTTGATTCTAGAACTCTCACTTAGAAAGCTTTTGTAATGTCAACTTGATTTGCCTTTATTGACTTAATTCAATTCACTTTTCAAAAAAAATCCTAGTAAAATCGATCTTATTTCTAGTGGCTTAGTTGTGTACTATTTTTTTTCCTTTTAGTTAGCTTAGTTTGGAACTCTCTTTAACTTTAGTTTGTTCCTTTTTGTTTATGTACTCAAGGTTTCTTTATTCTCCTTTTCAAAATAATATTCATTTATTTTCTTTTAAAAATTAACTTTATACTAGGAAATTCTTTCAAATTATAAATTATCAAACAGTTCAAATTGTCTTATTTGGGCATATCTATGGCATAGACAATAGTAGTAGCATAGCCAAAAACATATTGTCTACCTACATAAAAAGTTTCTTTTTGGCTATTTGGGCATATCTATGGCATAGACAATACAATTTTGTATCCCAAATAGCCATTAGACAATACCTATGGCATAGACAATACAAATAAGACAATTGTATTTTTATGCCCAAATAGCCAAAATTTTTTTAGCTATATCTTATGTAGGAAGCCCTTTGAACAGAACCCCAATTTTGTTCCATAAGATAAGCTTTTCTGGTACAGGTTTAACCTTTTTAGAGCTTTTACAATTTTGTGGAAAGCCATTAGAGACAGATTACCCATCTTAGAAAGATTGAATAAGTTTAACTACTTGAAACATCCCTTAAAGGAACAAACTAAGCCACTAGACAATACCTATGGCACAGACAATAGTAGTAGCATAGCAATACATCGTTGGTTGTTTTTGGCTAGGCATGTGGTGGGTGACAGTTGTAGTTTAGTTGTACACTCATAGTCTTTATTTCAACCTTTGTATGTAAGTAGAAACATCCCTTAATTTCATTTGTTGTTGATTATGAAAATTAAATAGGTTAAAAGTGAGAAAAGAAAGTTCTTTGTTTAGCATATCAAGTAGGAATTATATGACAAACCTTTTATTATCCTATTTATTCTATTCCCTTATACTTATCCTTATTTAAATTTTCTAACCACTTTTGTTAAAAAGTTTCATTCAATCAATTAATGATTAATAATTAATAATCTTTATTAGTCCTCTAACTTATTCATATTTTTATTGTACTTATTTAAAAATGTTATCCTATAAAATAAAAATGTTTCTTAATCTGAGAATGTCGAAATAGATAAA
The DNA here is from genome assembly GCA_027478365.1 of Erythroxylum rufum. NCBI lineage: Eukaryota > Viridiplantae > Streptophyta > Magnoliopsida > Malpighiales > Erythroxylaceae > Erythroxylum > Erythroxylum rufum. The sequence continues at coordinate 25,111,079 of JANIHZ010000208.1, read as the reverse complement.
TAGGAATGTCAAAATATTACTTTTTATGAAAAGTTTTATAGAAAGAATTAAAATAACAAAACATGATAAGTAGTAGGATTAAAGGTTTGATCAATTATATAAGACTTTATAATAGCAACCCTCCCTTTACTATGCAATTGTCTGCACTTGAAATATAAAGATGAACAAACATCATGACCTCTTAAGTGTTTACTTACTTTTTCACCATTTAGATAATAAATTTTCACCTTAGCTAATTGGAAACTATTTTATGCAAAATATTAATATGATTTGTGGCTTTGAGTAAAGGGGGATCATATTTTAATTTACAACAATAAAACAATTAAACAAATAAATAAAAAGAAGCTAAACATCATGTTTTAGTGATAGAAGACCCTACTTTTTACTAAAAATCTACTTATGATTTAGTTGTCTCCTAGTAGTCCTTGTACCAATTCTTCAACTTCCTTATCCAAGCTACTTATTTATAATTCAAAATAAGGTTAGTCCTTGTCTATTATGCGGGGATTCAAGTTTTCCTTCTTTATTCCTTTTTCCTTTCTTTTTTTTTTTGTTGATCTTGTCTTCTCCATCTATTTAACTTTTATCCTTTCTATTTATTCCGACTGCTATTTCCCTTACCTATTATACTAAGTGACTTGTGGTTGTCTTCCTGAATATATTCTTGCCTCTTTCTATTGTTGTTTTAGGAAAAATTTTAATTTACCACTCCCCCTTTTTTTTCCAATTTTAACCTTTTTCTAATTATATATGATTCCTTTTCCTAAGTCAACCAAACCTCATGCTTAGACTTGTCTATCTTTCCTTCCTTACGTTTGCCTCTCCTCAAAATTAGAACAATCTCTATAACCTATTATGTCCCTCCTCCCCTACCCTAGTCACACTCCCCCTACTGATTCTACTCTTAGCTCAAAGCTAATATTAAGGAAGACCCTATAGAATTATCACCAACTCAAGTGAGGATACCTTATTCACATAAAAATTAAGAAAGGATCATTAGTCCAGATGGAATGAGTTATAAGGGAATCAACTAAAGTTAGCTTTCTCTACTATTATCTACTAAGCTTGAAAGATCTTCAATTATAGCCCCTCCTATAGACATCTTTAAGGAGGGAGCAAGCAGATGGAATGCAACCTTAATTGGCTTCTTTATAGAGAAATGACATGCTTTTCCATTAATCAAAAACTGGGATCTACATTGCTAGAAGTATGGATAACTAAAGGAAACCCTCTTGAGTGAAGATAATCTCTTTATATTTAGATTCTCCTCAAGAGTAGAAGCATTGAATGTATTAGAAGTTGGTCCTTAGAATTATTATGGGAGACAAATATTCCTTCAACTTTGGGAACACGGCATGAAATTAGAGGTAATTAGTAAAAAATGTATCGTTATAGATTAATACATATAACATACCACTCGAGTTACTGGATCCCGCTTCTGGAGCCCAACATTCGGAGTCATCAAAACGTGAGCTCTGATACCAAACAATGCTGGACCCTGCTTTTGGAGCCTAGCATTCGGAGACATTTAACGTGAGCATAATATCTCATAGGGTTATTTCCATGAACCCTTATTAGCCATCATCCCACAAGGGTGGCGTACCCACAATAGTCAAACATCACAATTTTAAGCATCACAAGCAAAACACAATCATATTTCATTAATGAATCCAAACAGAATTTATACAAGCTTTCATTACAAGCTTATTACAAAATACAAAATACACATGATACAATTAAATGCTTATGCTTAATATGATTTTAAAATACAAAAAGTTTCTGAACTAACTTAAGTACAAAAGTCTCTATTCTTGGTGTTTGCCAAACTTTGCAAGGATCAATGCTGTTATGCTTTTTCTTCACCTGTGGAGTGGAAGATAATGGGGTGAGCTGCGAAGCTCAGTAGCTTATATATTTATAGCCATTGGCAACGAGCCATACAATTCAGGCACACACTCATATATATAGACATATTAAAGTATGCACGTATATCCCATTTAATCTAGCAATTCTATCATCCAATGTTGCCACATAAACATATCATGGAGATTCATCTATTAAAATATAACACTCAAATATGCATCATACTTGACAGTTCAATTATGCAATGCACAAACAATTGGCTCGAGAGTTCTGTGGAACGAAACATAGAAACCAAAGTTTACTCCGTGAACAAAATAAGTCCGAATTCTTAGGATCTCGTGGCCTCAAGCGGGTAGCCAGGAGAAGGCTATAGGTTAACGTGCACGTGATTAACGAAGCGGGTTCCTCTCTTGCCCAAACAAAAGCACATATTCATTTTATCACATGCTCATACTTTCATGCTTTTTCTTCTTTTCATTTAATT
>JANIHZ010000208.1:25033193-25054493 GCA_027478365.1 Erythroxylum rufum | reverse complement strand
GGTAGTTGGAAAAAATAGTGACTTCAAGCTAGATTTATACTATCCAAGTACTATTAATGACAAAAGAGTAGTATCACCTAATATATAAGTCTTAAGGGAAAGGGAAAGGGCCAGGAGTTGGAACTCTAATTTGGTAGGTTTTTCCTAAAGAAATGCCCTCCCTTTCTAACCATAAGCAATTGGGCTCAAAGACAGTGGAGAGAAAAGGGATTAATGGAAGTTCTCCTATCAAAGGAGAAACTGATGTTATTCAAGTTCTCAACTGGAGCTGAAGCTAGAGGTGTGGTCGATGCAGGGTCATGACACTTAGTAAATCAACCTATGTTCCTCTAGGTATGGAAACCAGGTTTGAAATTGGAGAATGTGAAACAAGTTAATTTTCCTATTTGGCTACCATAAAGTATTATTCAATTAAAGGATTGATCATGCTTGCAAGGGTAAGCCTATTTATATGGATGAGATCATCGCTAAAACAAAAAAAAAGATAGTTTATGCAAGGATATGTGTGAGTGTGGAGCTATAAAAAGAACTACCCAAGCTCATTCCAATTCTAAGGCTTAAGGAGAATGAAACTATAGTTAAAAAGACAAGCTTGGTGTCTTACAAATGGAAACCATCTTTGTGAAAACAAGGAAAATTCGGAAAGCCAACAGTTTAAAAGTTTGTAAGAAGAAAATACAAAGAAATGATTAAACTTGATGTAGGTTAGGAAGAGAGTTAGGAAAGGAGGGATTAAGAATTATTAAAGCAAATTGGCATGAACAAAGAGGAAGGAAGAGGGAGGAATATCTAAGAGCAAAAGAATCAATTTTCATTACAATAAAGAAATTAGGTGAGAAAAAAGGATATGAGGAAAGACAAAAAGAATGGAATGGAGGGAGAACAAGAACAACAACCTAGTGTAAGGGACAATTTTACACAAATTGAACCTATAATGTTTGAAGAGAATAGGGTAAGTCAGGTATCAACTGTGGAAATAAAAGGGAATCAGGGAGGAAAAAAAGCTCAAAGGGATCTATAGCTAAAAGCCCCACTTTATGTCAATATTAGCTTGGAATTTAAGGAACATTAACTGCCCAAAGGTACAAATTTTGTCAACATATTTTGTAGCTGAAGTTAAACCAATAGTAATGGGTTTTTGGTAATAAAATTAAAAAAGGAGGATTTGATAAAACTCAAATGTTTAAGCAGTCAGTGTTCTATACTAATAAACCACTAGTACCACCACTATTAGAGAATAATCATAGCTTTGATGTTAGTAGCATAAGAGTTATTGAATTAGACTCAAGTTACTAGATGGTTGATCTATATGTGGAGTTTATTTAGGAAAATAGTAAAGTAATGGTCATATATGTCCATGGTTCGAATTTCAACTTCCAAAGGAAATAGTTATTGATTAGGATTGTAGGTATCCAATATACAACACAAGAACCTTATTTCATATTAGGACATTTCCACTGTGTACATGTCATAAGTTAAAGAGCATGTTAATGACGGAAACTATGTTAATGAATCAAGGGAATGCATTGAGAAAATAGGAGTTATAGATTTCAGACTTGAAGGAAGATATTTCACATGGATTAATAAATAAAGTTATAGGTAGCTAATAAGAAAGAAACTAAATATAGTTTTGGCTAATGATCAATCGATAATAAGGTTCCTTGAAAGTAAGGCATAATTTATGAAACTAAAGGCACAATTTATGAAACTAAAGTTCTTTGAACACTTATCAATTCTAGTACAAAATATCTTTAGTAATTGTAAGAGATTAATGCCCTTCATATTCAACAATTTGCTTATCAACCTAGAAGGTTTTAATGTAGCTATCCTCAAAGGAATACAAGTAAGGGCCCTAACAACTTTTATAATAGGATCCTAAGGGTTTACTTTGAGGAAGGAGGAGATGAAGGTGGTTAAAGATTATACTGAGGTTGTATCTATTCATACATCTATATTAAAGCAAAGATTAAGGTGGTATTATGGATAAAAAACGGTTAAAGGGACATAAAATTTTATCATAATTCCATTGTAGATAGAAGGAATCATAATAGAAGTAGTTCACTCACTAAAATTGATAAATCCATAATCCTAACTCAATTGCAAATTAAGCAAGAAGCTTTTAATTTCTTTGAAAGCTTATTAGGAAAACCAGCCCCTACTAGATCAACTGGTAATATTCTTAGATCTTTCATAGGGAACCAAATGAATAATGAAGATGAGGAGTTTTTAAATAGCCTTATAACATCTCAAGATATTCACAGGGCTATATTTAAGCTAAAAGAATACAAGGCACAAGATCTTAATGTGCTTAATGGATTTCTCTACAAGAAAGCTCGGTCATTGATAAGGAATATGGTGATAGAAGCAGTGATGGAGTTCTTTGAGAATGGAAAGCTATTAGAGGAAATTAACAAAACCTTCATATGTTTAATTACAAAAGTCCTTATGCCAAATTCTCCAAAGGAGTACATGCTTATCTCCTATAGCATTTTCTTATACAAGATACTTGTAAAGATAATGGAAGCAAGGTTAAGGAAAGTCTTAAAAATCAATGATATATGAAATTCAAGGAGCTTTATTGAAAGGAAAATAAATAGGGGATAATGCATTAATAGCTTAAGAGCTCTTAAAAGAGTATTTAAGAAAGAATTATCCTCAAAATTGTGCTATTAAAGTAGATTTTAATAAGGCCTATAATTCTATAAGCTAGGAATTCATTCTACAACTTCTTGAAGATTATGAATTTCCTAAAAGGTTTAGGATATGGTTGAGACAATGTATAACCACAACTCCTTTTAATGTGTTAGTTAATGATGAACTTATAGAATTCTTCAAAGCAAACAAAGTGTTAAGAAAGAGAGATCCTATTTTTCCTAATATTTTTTGTTCAAATTCCACAATAGATGCAAGAGGATGGACTTAGTAAATCTATCCTTTGTAAATGATTTGATATTGTTCACAAAGGATCAGGAGAATTTTGTTAGGCTTCTAATGAATACTTTCAGTAGTTGAAGGAGCTATTAGTGCTAGAAATTAATTATAGGAAGACTCAATTAATCTTGTATGCAATTGGTTAAGCTTTGGAAGCTAGGTTATCATATATGACAAGTATTAAAACTCACAAACTTGCTATAATGTACCTTAATCTTTCCTTTGCTACAAAGAGGCTCAATTTCAAAGAATGCCTCCTTTTAGTGGAGAAAGTTCAAAAAGGCTAGGGATTTGGTGTAATAAGGACTTGTCCTATAGAGGGAGAGTGTAATTAATAAAATCAGTTATAAATTCCATACATATATAATATGCCTCTCATATATTTATATCAAAGAATTTAATTAATTCCCTGGAAAGATTAATGAATTAATTCCTATAATGTTATGCAAAGGTAAAATGAAATAAAGTAACAAAACTAATGTATAAAGGAAGGATGGGGATAATCTCCATAAGTGTAAGTAATAAGTTACCAATAGGGAAAAGACTATAATGATTGGTAGAAATAGAGAGTCCTTATAGACGAGATGGAACCCTGACTATTTCTTAAGAGGAATAACCATATGGGAAATTAAACTAAGGTCTTCTTAGTCCTATTTTATGTCTCAAATACTAAAGATGAGAAGAATTGTGGCGAACAACATCAAGTACAAGATAGGGAATGGAAAAAAATCATCATTGTTCTATAATAACTGGAATAATATTGGCTTATTAATAGAAACTTTAATTTTAAATCATTTACAAGATATTCCAAAAGGTTTAAGGGTGAACATATGGATAAACAACAATCAATGGAGCAATGTCCCCTTAAGCTTAGTTCCAACCTTACTAGATTACAGTCCTCAAGTAGGGAGAGAAGACACTTATATTTGGCTAAGAATTCTAAATCAGAGTTTAGTAACATATCCTACAAGGAATTCTCAAAGCCCAGAGAAGTAATCATGGAGTGGCACAAAAGGGATATGGAACATGTTCCTAATTTTTAATGCATCTTTCACCGTATAGCTAGCAATTTTAAAAAGGTTGTTAACAATGGATAGATTAGAATACCTTAATCTATTTGAACTATGCCTTTTGTGCAAGGAATATCAGGAAAGCCATGAGCTTCTATTTTTTAGATGCACCTATTTGTCAAACATATGAGGAAAAGTATTGGCTTTAGGTCAATTACAAAATTCCAATTTAACATACATAAAATTCATCAATTGGATACAAGGAGGAAGGAGGATCTTAAAAGGAAATATTTTGACATATATTATAAATATAGCATCCTGTATGTACTGGCTGTAGAAGGAAAGAAAGAAAAGATGTTTTCAAGGACTAAAAACCTAGAAGGCGGAACTACAACACAAATTGATGGAAGTTGTAGAAAGGAAATCATAAACTTGTGGGAACAAAGCTAGAGGAAGGATCATGTAGATAAACTAAAAAGTTTTACAAGGAATCATAGTGCATGCATGAAGCACAACCATTAAGTTACAAATCATGGAATTACTAGTGTTGCTATAAACATTAAATGGTGAATAGATGACCACTTACAGGAGTAAACCTTCTGTCGGGTCAAAGATCAACCATGTAAAAGGAGAAAGCGAGGAAACTCAAGCAACAACTACTAAAATATTTGCTTCGAAACATAGCATGCAAAAAAGAGATTGTGAGAAAATGGAGCAAGTAGAAAGGAATATCAAAAAGGAGTGTTAGTGATAAAAGGGATCTAGATACGGAGAATATGCAATATGCAGGTTAGGAACTGAACATCTGTCCATGATGTGATTAGCAAATCAATGCTAGAGGTCTTACCTAAGGCATAACATAAATAAAATGTCTTACCCATGATGGTGGTGTTAGTAAAATGTCTTACCCATGATGGTGGTGTTAAACATGTTTGTCCTAAACTTTTTTAATTGCATGTTGTGTATTTTATTATTATTTTAATGAATTTATTTAATTTCTAAAAACATAGCATTTATTTGATTGGATATGAAGCATGGGATATGCGAGACCTCTCATATGGCTAGGCATTTCAAATATTCTATTGGGATGTTGTGCTTAAAGATTTGATGTTGGGGTGGATGAGAGAAACAAGTATTAGTTTGGTTGTTATTCCTTGTTGACTGCTATTGTATAGCATTTGGAAGAGGAGCTAAATTAGGTGTTATGAAATATGAATAGCATATGAGATACATTTAATAATTGCTTCTGTAGATCTTGAAGTTGAACGAGCTTCTATGGATCTTGAAGTTGTAATTCTGGAAAATCATTAGTGAAAGGTGTTAATTTTGGGGATTAAAGTTTATGATTTTGAGTGTTAAAATTTGCAATTAAAATTAACCTAATTACAATTAATTACTATTATTTAGTTTCAATAGTATAATCAGAATACCAAAAATAACTAATTACATTTTTTTAAAATAAAATATGAACGTCACAATGCCATATATATGCCATGTGGCACTGTGGAGTCCATGCACTAGTAAAAAAAACAGGTACTGGTAAGTATTATGATTCATTTTATATTTTAGTAAAAATGATAGAATGTAAAATACACATTTAGCCTAACATTTTGATAACATTAAGATCTTAATTAGTACTACAATTAATAATAAGAAATAACTTAAAATTTTGATTAAAAGTATAAATATTCCTAAAATTTTCAGAAAATTCAAACAAATTTAGAATTTTTTATGACATTTTGTAGTTGACTTTAAAGTTAACAATTGTTTATAGAATAACTGTAAAAGAAAAATTATCAATAATGTCAAGATTAATGTAAAATAAAAATAACAATATATTTTTATAGTAGAAATTTTTTAAAATATTAAGAACTAAATATAATATAAATTAGAGTTATTAATATTAAAAGATAATTTATATTTACCTAGTTCATGACACGTTAAAAGTTGAATCCAAAAGTTGACTTTTGTTGCACTTTCACCTCTTTTTTCTCCCAAATATTCAAAATTTATCACACACCCTCTCTCTCTCTCTCCGAATATTCCAAAATTGTACAACCAATTCGCTCTCTTCTATAAAACCCAAAAAGACTAACCAAAAAACACCCAAACCCAGAAAGAGGAAAGATCCTCCTAACTACCAAAACTAAAACACCAGCATAACATGTGCGAGTCTCTGAGCATCCGTTACCAAATCTGCGACGAGCTTGGTCGAGGCCGTTTCGGCACTGTTCACCGCTGCTTATCCGCCGCTGGTGACCAGTTCTTCGCCGTCAAAACCATCGACAAAACCCTCCTCTCCGACTCCACTGATCGTGAGTGCCTCGACAATGAGCCCAAGATCATGTCTCTTCTATCCCCACACCCCAACATCGTACAAATATTCGATGTCTACGACTCCGAAGATTCGCTCTCCATAGTCATGGAACTCTGCGAAAGCTACAGTCTTTATGACTTAGTTATACACACCAGTGGCGGTCTAGACGAGGTCAAATCAGCCACCATCATGAAACAACTTCTTGAAGCCATCGCCCATTGCCATAGGTTCAATATTGTCCATAGAGACATAAAGCCTGATAATGTGCTGTTTGATTCGCGGAACACAGTGAAGTTGGCGGATTTTGGGTCCGCGGACTGGTTGGGCGCCGGAGAGGGGATGAGGAGCGTGGTGGGTACGCCGTATTATGCAGCGCCGGAGGTTGTGATGGGAAGAGAGTACAACGAGAAGGTCGATGTTTGGAGCGCTGGTGTCGTTTTGTATGTCATGTTGACCGGAATTCCGCCGTTTTATGGAGAGACTGTCGAGGAGATTTTCGAGGCTGTTGTTAGAGGCAATTTGAGATTCCCACCTCGGATTTTTCGAACAGTAACTAAAGAAGCTAAGGATCTGCTGAAAAAGATGATTTGTAGAGATATTTCGAGGAGGATCTCTGCTGAACAAGCTTTAAGTAAGTTTTTCTTTTTTTTTTCTTTCAAATATCTATAGAATCACCGATAAAAATGGGATCTTCTTCAAAGATTTTAGCTTTTCTTGTGGATTTTTCGCCCGTTAACAAAATCAAGAACAAGATTACGGAGTTGGATTTGGATTTGGGTGTTAAAACTGAAACTTGAGTATTTTCTCTAGCCAAACAAGGTCCTTATTCTTGAATTTGCGCTTATTCCTTTTTTTTTTTTTTTTTTGAAATGCAGTGCATCCATGGATTGTGGGTGGTGGGGAGACGACAGCTCCAGTGGACTGAATTACCTCTAGTCTAGAATTCGAAAACCAAGAAAAAAGCGTTCCAAATAAGAAAACCAAAAAATAAGCCCAACTTATCAATTGTGTGGACATATCTAAGACTGCCTATCAAGATCTTGGAAATTGCAGATTATAAGAGGTTCAAAACTTCTCACTCAGTGGCACGAAATCCCAACGAACGATGGTTTGAAGAACAGGCAGATTTTCAAACACGCCAAGAAGATACAGCCTGTAGTAGAGAAAACAGAGGTGACATGACACCTCCGCAGCCAAGAACTGAAGCAAGCTGTCGCCTTTAGATTCAGTTATTCTGTACCTAGCCTGTATCAGATGATCTCAGCCCTCTATTTAAGTTAGATTAGGTACAGAATATTTGGCCAGAGGATCAACTCCCCCCTTCAGTCCTTCCCCGCTTTTTTTTATTATTTATTTCTTGTTTTAGGGTTTTGTTTTGAGTTACGACGAGAATCTGATCTGCATCTTAGAGCCTTGTGTAAATAAGATTATAAAAAATGGTGAGAACCCTTGTCTTTCCCGCCTTTGCCTTTTATTCTTTGGTAAAAGGAAGTGAAAATTATAGAAACTTTGTACATGGTAACGCTTTTAATTTGAATTATATGCATATGTAGATCTTTCTGGTTCTCATTTCTTGTTGTGCAAGAACTATGTTCAACTTATGTTTTGGTTTGTGGAATCTTGTGTGTTTTCTTTAAGAAAAACATTTTTATATTATATGCAACTAAGAAAACACGGAGATCTTTTTTCTTAGCGAAGAGTGGACTTTTGCATGTGGAATATGCTCGGATTATACCATCTCTCTTTTCTATACTTCCAAATTTCTAGCCTCGTTTATTGGGTTCAATACTTTGATAGGTTGATCTGAGACTCACTTTCACTTTGTATTTTTCTCGGGACGTGATTCTGTCCTTATTTTTGTGTACTTATTTTATCTTATTAAATCTAAATCATCCATTTATGTGATCTTTTTCTCTTGCTAGAAGATTTCAGGGCTTTTTCTCTAGCTATTTGTCAAATTCAAGTCTAGAATGTCCGCACCAATATTAATATTTACTTATTTAGGATGTCAATATTAAAAAGAGAGTTGAGCAATTTAGGTTATCAATATCTTATGCGGCATAGATGTTGGATGGTAGATCAGGGGACAAACTGTCCTGATAGCTTATCATAGTTCTGTGTTTTGACAATAAGTACATTGTAGGGAGAGAAAGAGAAGAGAAGCTTATCATAGTTCTCTGTAGTACATTCTAGGGAGAGAAACAGCAATCTCGACTCCTCTTACTTCTAAAATTAGAAGATAGGGGACAAGTTCAGATCTAGAATAATAAATAATACGTTACTTGGTGAAAAAAATGAAAAATAATTGAGCTCTTATGTTGTAAAAACATGTTTGTACAAGGAGGGATCTGCCAAAAACCAAGTAGCAGTAATGTTGACACATTTCATATTATCAATTTGGACTTGTGCTCTTCAATCTGCTGCCATCTTTTCTTTTCCACATAACAAACAAGGTGGAGGTCTTTCTTCGCTTGCTTCTCTTGTCTGTTTATAAGACGAAAATAACATAAGAACACGTCATTGACACTGAAAGTCCATCAGGTTATTTACACGAAATCCTCTTTGCATTTTTTGTGTGCTTTGCCCAACAAAAGACGTGTCTACCAACTGGGTAATAATCTCACCATCTTTATGTATATATATATATAAAATATTTGGTCAATGATAAGAGAGTATACCAGATTCTGGAAATTATTTATCAGGTTATAACTTATAGCTTAGCCCCGTAGTTCATGCTTCTAGAAGACTATAATTGAAAATCTTATGTGACCGAAAAAGGGAATAAACTAGGGATATGCCAGAAAAAGCACGTGGGCTATGCAACTGTTCCCTTGGACTTTTGGAGCTTGCTTTGTAGTCTCCTAAATGTAAAGGTGATGTAAGAATATTAGGCACATCAGTCAAACATAACCACTCTTCATGGGTTTAACAAGCAGGCAGCACTGTTACTGTATAATTTTTAATAATCTAAGGTACCTATCAAATGCCAATACTGACATATGAACTTCAAATGTCAAGCAATTTTCGTGTCAGAATTTGATGTGATGCAGCATGAGTCATGTAATAGTCCATAAGTAATTAAATTCCTATATGGGTCATTTGAGCATCAGAAACTTTAATTACTGTCATGGCAAGTCAAGCTTTTCTTTGCCGTAACTTGGTTTTCTTCTAATTTTGGTACTTTTTGGTTGAAAGAAAATAGAGAGTTATAATGATAAGTGAACAAAGGACGGCAGGCGCGGCTTTGTAAAGAATTGTTTGCAGAATTGATGCGAGCGTTGTATTGGACTTTCGTAGCACCAAATGGACTTTTTAGGAGAGAGGATAGGTCACTCATGCCGCCCATGTACTTTCAAATCTCTAAAGCCATAACCCATTTAATTCCTCCACACTCAAAGCCTCTTTTCATAGTAATTTGTTACTCACATTGGTATATATCTATACTTACTAAATGCGTTCTGTTAATCCATCAATAGAAGGAAGGAGAGAACCCAACTGACATAGAGTTTACACATATTGATGTTTGGGTACAGTTTCATGGGTTGCCACTGGGATATGCATCAGAGATGGTAGCAAGAAATATAGGCAATCTGATGGGCATTTTTCTTGAATACGATTCCACCCAGCGTCGCAACTCATGGATTAATTATATGCGGGTGCGGGTTCGTCTCAATGTGACTGAATCTTTGATGCGTCGGATGAGCATTCGCAAACAGGGAGGAGAACCATTCGTGATAACGTTTAGTTATGAGAGATTGCCACTCATCTGTTATGTGTGTGGGATCATTGGCCATACCGAAACTCACTGCCAAAAGCTGTTAGAAAGACCAGAGGGGGACATCGTTCGGGAGTGGCCGGAGGAGATTCAGGCGGAGGTACGTGCTCGGAACGCTAGGAGAACGGTGCAGTGGAAAAGAGATCCGGGTAACGGTTTTGGGGCTGATTATGCGGCGCAAGATCAGGGGAAGCCATCTGCGCAATCTTCAGCTCATCAATCCCGCAAGATAGGCAATAATGTCTCATTTATCTCCAAGAAATTAATGTTTAGATCTTCATCTGATTTAGGGGTACAGCTGGAACACAATTGTAGCGTCATTGGGGGTAGCTCGGTTGGGAAAGGCCCAATTAATATTTTTGCTCAGCACAGGAAAGAAACTGATGTCATGATGGTTGAGGAAAATAAGAAGCGACCCCGACAGGGACAACAGGGGGACAACTCGGTAGAAATGATGTATATGAGTGACTCAGAGATGAATCCAACCACACACTATTTACCAACGGCCGGTCTGGATATGCAGACCCGCCGAGAACCATGAATTACTTAGCCTGGAACTGTCGTGGCTTAGGCAACCACCGGACAGTTCGAGCTTTGAAGGACTTAGTTAGGGTCAATAAGCCTTGTGTTTTATTTTTGTGTGAAACTATTGCGAACTCTTCGAAGATTGATGAAATAAAGGTTTTGTTAAAGTATGATTTTTGTTTTTGTGTTGAAAGAGTAGGCCGAAGTGGTGGCTTAGCCTTGTTTTGGAATCAGGACGTTTCTGCTACAGTTAGTGGTTTTTCTAATAATCATATTGACCTCTTAATTGATGATTCAAACAATCACAAATGGCGGCTTACAGGTTTCTACGGTTTTCCGGAGACTCATAGAAAACAAGCTAGCTGGGAGCTCCTTAGGTCTCTATCAGGACTCTATAGCATGCCATGGGTTTGTTTTGGGGATTTTAATAACATGTTGTCCACAAATGATAAATTAGGTAGAGGGGCGTATCCTAGATATTTATTTGAGGGTTTCCGCAATTGCATTTTGGACTGTAACCTTATTGACATTCCTCTTCTTGGTTTTGGGTATACCTGGCAGAGAGGCAGACACGCAACTGAAATCACACTAGAGCGACTTGATCGCGCTTTTGCTAATGAGGAATGGCTAGCTATCTTTCCTTTTCATCGGTTACACAATTTGGTGAGTGTCACGTCAGATCATAATCCTATTAAATTAGTAGCTGCGAGACACTTTCCGGCAAAGCGATGCAGACGATTTAAATTTGAAAATGCTTGGTTAACGGAGGAAGGCTTTATTGATTTTATCTCGGTGTTTTGGGCTGATCATCGTGAGCTGAACCTTCTGCCTAGACTTCGAAAATGCGGTGTTGATCTGCTACATTAGCAAAAGCATTTGGGCAGCAATTTCTCTGAAAGAATCCATAAGCTCAAGAAAGCAATGACTGAGGCACGTGATCAGCAACAATTTGCGATTTTGGAGGGTCATCGAACTGCTCTTAATCGGTTGCTTGCTCAAGAGGAAATATATTGGAAGCAACGTTCAAAGGTTCTGTGGTTGCAATATGGAGAGGCTAACTCCAAGTACTTCCACGCACAGGCATCAAAACGAAGGCGAATAAATCACATTACCGAGCTTACTGATGAGAATGGACAACAAGTTTCTGATATTGAGGGGCTGCGTAAGATCACTTTAGATTACTTTACCCAACTTTTCTCGGCTTCAGGAGGATCGGGTTTACAGGATTTTGATTTTATTAATCCGGTGGTGAACTAAGTGGATAATGATCTCCTTTTAGCGCCACTACAGATGGAGGAATTTAGGAGAGCTATCTTTGATATGCATCCGGATAAAGCGCCAGGACCGGATGGCATGAACGCGGCGTTTTTTCAAAAATGCTGGCACATTGTTGGGGCTGATATTTTTCACAATTGTCGAAACTGGATGGAACAACAGGAGTTTCCTGCCACGTTAAATGATGCGTTGATTGTTTTAATCCCCAAAAAAGACAATCCGAGCTGCATGAAAGATTTCCGACCAATTGCTCTGTGTAATGTAATCTATAAGATTATAGCCAAGGTAATAGCGAATCGACTCAAAACTTTATTGGATAGAATCATTTCTCCTATGCAGTCGGCTTTTGTCCCAGGGAGGCTAATCACGGACAATGTTATGGTGGCCTTTGAAATAATACATTATATGAGGAATAAAGGAAAGGGTAAGATCGGTGAAGCAGCACTTAAAATCGATATTAGCAAGGCTTACGATCGTGTGGATTGGGATTATTTGCGCTTCATGTTATTAAAAATGGGTTTTGACAGGAGATGGGTGGATCTTATCATGGTTTGTGTTACTACAGTTCGATATTCAGTTGTTTTAAATGGTACTGAAGTTGGTCCGATTATTCCTAAGCGTGGTCTGAGACAGGGAGATCCATTGTCCCCGTATTTGTTCATTTTATGTGCCGAAGGGTTATCTGCTTTACTTCGGAGATACGAGGCGCGAGGTGATATACATGGAGCCACAATTTGCTCCGGCAGTCCTAGTGTATCTCATCTTTTTTTCGCAGACGACAGTTTTCTTTTCTTCAGAGCAAATTCAAGGGAGGGACAAAATATTAAGCGAATTCTCGCCATTTATGAAGAAGCGTCAGGACAGGCAGTTAACTTTCAAAAGTCCGGTATCATGTTCAGTTCTAATACCACTCCAGCTGCTCGGATTGAGGTTGAAACTATCTTGGGCGTTAATACTCCCCTTGATCATGGACGATACTTGGGGCTTCCTTCGCTCATTGGGAGGCAGAAAAAATAGGCTTTTTCTTTTGTCAAGGACCGCTTACACAAGCGGATCACGAGTTGGAAGAACAGACTCTTATCTAGGCCGGGAAAGGAAGTCGTTATAAAAACAGTTGCCCAAGCATTACCAGCATATTGTATGAGTGTCTTCCTCCTTCCCAGAGGGACATGTGATGAGCTACAAAAACTGATGAATGCATTTTGGTGAGGTTCGGGTACTGCTCATAGGAAGTCTATTCATTGGGCGAGTTGGGACCGACTTTGTATGCCCAAGAAATATGGGGGTATGGGTTTTCGGGATCTCCACTGTTTTAATCTTGCCATGCTCTGTAAACAAGCCTGGAGATTTCTTGCGTTCCCGGACTCCCTTCCTAGCAAACTTTTTAAAGCAAGATATTTTCCTACAGGTAGTTTTTTGGAAGCGAAGGATCGATCGAACGGCAGTTTTGTTTGGCATAGCATTATTGCCGCCAAAGATATACTGAAACATGGTGTTAGGTGGAGGCTTGGAGATGGGATTTCTATTAAGGTGTTCAAGGATCCGTGGATTAATGATGCGAATAATTTTTTCATTACATCCCCTCCAATTTCATCTCTGGAGCATATGAAAGTGAATGAACTGTTTAATGAGATGGGGTCAGGATGGGATATGCAGTTGATGGAAGGGCTTCTTACGCCATATGATGTTGAACGCATTTCAAAAATACCCATAGCTTTTACAAAACCTCCTGACCAGCTGATTTGGCACCATAGCAAAGATGGGCGGTACTCAGTTAAATCGGGCTACCAATTGGCGATCAGACTACGTACGAATGTTGATCACTTTATTGTTGACAAACCTTGGAATAAGCTGTGGGGATTGGCGATCCCACCCAAAGTTAAAGATTTTATATGGCGATGCTTTAAGGGGTTTCTTCCATGCAAGGCTCGTCTTTGGAGAAAGGGCATCACGCTCCCATCTGAATGTGACGTATGTGGCATCGAAGAAGACTTGGATCATGTCCTTCTGGAATGCTCCAAAGCCAAAGCTGTCTGGACGTTGACGAACTTGCAATTCTCATCTCAGGGGATCGATGTTCTACTCGGACAATTTTTGGTTAACATGTCAGCTTCTTTGCTACCCCGAGTATTGACTTTACTATGGAGTATTTGGTATCACCGAAACATGCGTATTTGGCAAGGTAAGTCAGTTCCTCCTCGTATGGTAGTTAGCTTTGCTGATAATTTTCTTCAATCTTGGCAGGAAGCCAGAAAGTGTTTTGAGAGGGTTAATGTGATAGAAGATAGGTCGCACACCAATGTTTCAAGTTGGCGACAACCACTGGAGGGTTTTTTTAAATGCAATGTTGACGCAGCTATTTTTAAGGAGCAGAGAGCTTCCTCTTTTGGCGCAGTTTTGCGAGATTCCGGGGGCTCATTTGTGGCTAGTATTTCGGGATACTATGCTTCTCTATTGGACCCGGTTCTGGCAGAACTTATTTCAATAAGAGAAGCCCTTTCATGGCTGAAGAACACACACATTGATCATGTCATAGTGGAATCGGATTGTCTTCAGGCGGTTCAAGCAATCACATCTTTTCAATCTAATTCTTCAGAAATTGGAATGTTGGCTTCTGATTGTCTGGTTTTTAAGCGACACTTCCTCCATTTGTCCTTCCAATGGACGCGTAGGATTGCCAATAGGGCGGCTCATTCTCTAGCGAGGGTAGCCTTATTACATGCAAACCTTCAATTCTGGAACTCTATTCCTCCTTGTTTAATCTCTATTTTACGTTATGAACAATCCTTGTGTGATGGCTCTGATAGGGAAAGGTTAGTAGGTTCTGGGTGTAGGGGGTAAGCCTACTGGCTTGGGATAGTTTTCTAGCCTTTCTTTATCGGGTGTTTTTGATTTTTGATATACGATTTTCGTCAAAAAAAAAAGTATCCAAAATGTTGAGACAACCTAATTTAAGTCCTTTACCAATAACCTTGTTCATTATAAGATCCTGAAAAAAGGCAATGATCTTAATAAAATAAAATTAAATAATTTAGGGCACATTACTCACAGGTATTAAGTTAAAGAAAGGTTCAAGATAAAGGATATGAAAAGTAATGGAGTGGGATTAACAATACCAGAACTAATAACAGAGGAAGAAGATTTATCAACTAAAGTAATACGAGAAGGGTGTGAGTGTTTTAAAAAAATAGAGAAAATACTATAGTTAGTTGTTATATGATTTAAGGCACTACGATTAACGACATATTATGAGGAAGAGGAATGAAGATATGTAGGTGTGTTACCTAAGTAAAGAATAGCAATGATAAAGTAAGATTAGGTGTGTTCCCGAAGTCGATAATAACAATGATAACATGAGATCAAATTTTCAATGGTTCTTGATACTGACTAAATTTAACAAATTTATTTATAAAAACTATAATTTTCTTCTTAGTAGATGAACTATGTATAGCAAACTATCTATACATAGTTGCTATACATAGTTCAGTATGGTCTAACTTATATCAATGTCGAAAAATAATTCCTCTTGCATCCTTACTCCTATTATTCTAACTACCTGTCCATTCTCCTCTGTTATTATTCCTATGAGATGAATTCTTAGTAAAGTCCATTATTTCGAATAATAAGAGCATTAGGAGAAATAAATGCACTGATATCTGTGCAAACTATCTAAGTAAAAGTTTTAACAGGGACGAAATGTCATTATTAGAGAGAATTTAAGACTTAACAATCTCAAATTGAGAGTTAAGACTTGCCAAAAAGTTCATTACTGTCATTTTCTCCTATTAGTCCCCCAATGGCACTAAGAGGGGGAGAAGGTGAATTAGGTGTTTACAAAATTTAAAAACTTTTCTAACCAATGAACTCAATTTAACAACAATTAATATATATAAGAATAAAGAGATTGCTTAATACAAATCAATTAAATAATTGCATTATAATTTAAAGAGGACAGGGAAGAGAGAATATAAATTAATTTATAAAGTTTTGACAAATAACCTTTGCTTACTTTTACTCCTAAGAATCATCTTGAAATTCCACTATAATTATTCTTTCAACACAAATAAAAAATTTGTATAATATTTTCTTGGTAAAGAGGAATATTTTTACAATCTTTCTTCATGTTGAAGAGGAACCTTAATGCCACTTGTAACACCCTTAAGTACAATAATATAATTCCCTAACAAAACTTTACAACTTAAAGTATCTTTCATCACTTTGATAACTATAAAGAATCTCACTTGCATAATTATGAGACAATGATATTCTAATACTTGATAAACAATTAAAAATGTGTGTAAGACACCCAAATGCATTTTAATATAAGAATCAATAAGAAAACATGTATTTATAGGGTTTTAGAACTCCTATTAGTTGTTGGAACCAAAAATTGGTTGTTATAATTACTAGTTGTAAAGCATTGATTGACCGATATAACATATTTGTCGATTAATGTGCATTGAATGTATAAATTCACTAACCCTTGGTCGATCAGTGTGTATTCAATGCACAAATTCACTAGTCATTAAAATATTCGTTGACCAGTTAAGCATATCAGTTAACAACCAATATGTCCCTTAGATTGATACTGGTTGATCATAAACCTATATTGGACGACAAATATGTCAAGAAATAACTTAGTTATAAGTTTAACTTACATTGGTACATTGGTTGACCAATGTATCTTATTGGTAAACTATTATGCTTTCGTAGCCAAAAATTTGATATCTATTACATATTGGTCGATCTCTCAACCATATTGGTCAACCAATGTGTCACTTGGAGGGACAATAGTTAACTACATCACCATATTAGTTGATTAACATGTCAATAAACTCACATGTTACACATTTAACTTATATTGGTTGACCACTAACTTATATTGGTCGATTAATCCCCCTAAAACATAATTTAAATAGCTTTAAATGCTCAAACTTGATTTGTTTAATGAAATTATTATGAAATAACTTTTAAAATGTCCCTCAAGATTATTTTAAAGATAAAAAATACTTTCTTTTAAAATTAAAAGCTTTAATGCTTCTTGATAAATGAAAAGACACAGGCAATAAAGTGATATGAAATGCTTATAAATGGTGAACCTTTAAGATAATCAAAGTGATTAAGTGAGATTATAATTAATATAAACTATAAAACGACCTCGATAAGCCATAATCTTCTTTTGTTCTTGACTTGATCTTCACTTAGACGATTGCAAACTTCAACTTTTCTTTATGAACTTCATAAATCATCTTCTTGAGTTTATGGCTTAATTTTGTTCTTATATTACTTCTCATCAAAATAATAAACTCATTTATAGTAATTATGTTTTTTTTTATCATCAAACATCAATTGGAACCTCTCTTGGTTCAACAATCTCCCTTTTTCTAATGACAACAAAATATTTGTGATATTAGAGAACAATAATAAACTTAAGCAAATAAATAACTATCCATATCAAAATAATGATTAGCTCCCCCTTAATTCATGTATAAAAAAAATTCAATATCGGTAGTGAAAGAAATAATCAATATCAAGGAAATATCCATTAAATTAGAAAAATTATCTATAACATAAATTTACTTAAGCATATCACTTAAAGATTAAGGGAAAAAATCACTCCCCTTGAATCTAAATCACTTCTCTTTCTCCCCCATTTTCGAATCATAAAAAAGATATCATTTATCCAAATATGTATAATAGACAACGTCATGCATCAAGTTAACTTAGTTAAAAATTAAAAAGAATTTAAGTAATATTGATAAACTTGTTTGAGAAAGATTGAACATTTAAAGAGTCAAAATAATTATTTAAAAATTCATTTTTGATAGAACATTCCTAATTATGTCTAATTTTGAAAATTACCCAATTTTGATATTGTGCCTAAGATGAAAATTCAATTAAAGCTAAAAGGAAAAGTCTTGATAAAATTAGGGCTTGAAATTGTAAAAAAAAATAAGTATAATTACAATACTAACCATCAATTTCATGAAAGAGTATACAAATACGAAAGTTCCCAAAATTTCAAAAATACTGATATGAAAAAGTGCACAAAGTGTCAAATTTGAATAAAATCAAAGATGTATTGATATATTTGAAACAGAAACAACATTGACTCCCCTTAAAATTTAATTATCAGAGCAATACGGTTAAAAAGATAACTCCTAATTAAGAAAAATTTTGAAAATCCCCAAATTTAAAATCCAAGAATGAAAACATTTAATTTGATACAATCTAACGAGATTTTTATAAACTAGGGGATGGTGTTTTCCAAAGAAAAGAGTGAATTATCTAAGATTTTGAAAGAACCGAGATGAAGAATAAAAGAAAAGAGGAGGAGGAGAGCTTAAATCATGATGATTGATCAACTACTTGGCTCAGTGTTAGTGTGAGGTCAACCAAACTAGTTCCGAAACAAGTTACAACCTTACTGGAAGGGGATATTGGTTGACCAATTAAGTACTTCTAAAGATTCCCTTAAGGAAAAATAAAAGTAAAACATTAGTTAACTAACATGCGTAAGTGGCTAACCAAAAGAGGGACCAAACTCCTTACAAACTTACAGGAAAGGAAAAAAATGTAATTTTTGGGGATATTGGTTGACCACACTAAGATACTAGTCAGCCAATTTGTTCTAAAATGCTACAAAATAGCCTCAAAACTTGAATAAAGTATTATTATAAGTACATACCAATCAAGAATTGGTTAAACAACATAAAGGGATCCTCATCATATAGAATTAATATATAACTAAATGTTTTATATTGACTCTTCTTAAATGTTCAATATGTTGGAAGCATCTTAACCTTTTCATCTCCTCACTTGGTTTAAAATTTTAAATTTTCAGTGGACTTGGTAGTTATTCTTTAAGAGCTAGTTTTTCCACATCCTATAATAACATCTTCAAGACTTTTTGGGAGTTAAGAAGGTTAAATTCATTAAGATAAAGAGTATAAACTCTCAAAAATAAAGCTACCATCTCTATTATATACCATTTACTCTTTCTTTTCTAAGAGCCTAAAATAAGGATCCAAATAAGCTTGGTTCCTTGACTGTTATGATTCATCTTCTTTTCAACCCAAACTTGCAATTGGTTGCCATTATTTGTTTGGTAAAAAAAAAAGATCTATCAACATGTCCATACTTACCACAAAAATGACATACCATGTTATATGATTGGTCATTTATAAGTGTATGCATAATGAGGAAACTTCCTCTGCACATTAAATATGTTGAATGTTCTTTTAGGGTAGCGAAATTTCCTCCCATGATTATTTGTATGATAACTATAATGAATGAAGGCTTGATGTGTTCTTCTTTGAGGCTTAAAGGGTTATGAGTGGGTTTGTATATTATCATTAAAGTTATACGCATTCTTCATTTTGGATTATTGAAATTTATGCCTAGATTAAGATCCAAACACGAAATAATAATACCTTCTTTTAGAATTAGTCCTAATGGATGTGGCATGTGCATTCATATGCTCCATACCCATTTGTTACATTAAGCAACAGTTATTCACTATGCAAATATTTTTTCTTCAAAAATGTGGTTCTATAATTGGCTTCTCTTCTATAGTTATATCTTATTCCATACCTATTATTGGAATTCTTTCATGCTCCAAACATGTTTTCTAGCTTTTTACTCTCTTTAGTGAATTTGGATAATGAAACTTTGAGAACATTGACCTCCTTTTTCAATATCTAATTTTCATGTTTCAATGTTTCAAATACCTGATTGTCATCAATAATCATATTTTTTTAATTCTTTAATGCTACTCTTTTCACTTTTCTTCTTTTCATTCTTATTCATGAATGCATCGAACTATTTTTTAAAGTTCCTTGTGTTTGGAAGACAATTTCTTCCTTTTCTTGCTCATGATCTCTAAACCTTCAAACTAGTTCATCATATGTCAAATTGATATCACTATCATAAAAGTTAGAGTTTGATGTTATCATTATCGTCCTCAGCGAAGCACATTTAAGTTATTTCTCCTTTTAGATGCTTATTTTTTAATTCACTTGTGTCATCCTAAGTTGGTACTTTTAGAGCTTAATTTTTCTTGTTATCTTTCTTCTCCGTTTTATCATTTCTTTCATGTTTTTCATTGGTTTCGAGGATAGGACATTATGATTTCATGTGTCCAAGTTTTCTATATTCAAAATAGATAATATTGGAAGATTTATGTTTTAAGTCAATCTTACCTTCCTTGAAAGCTTTTCTTTTCGATAACTTCTTTAAACATTTCTCAAATTTTCTAGTGATTGTGGAAATGTCTTCTTTATCACTTTCATATGTTAATTTCTCTTCCTCTTCGCTCAATTCTTCTGAGGCATTGAAAGCTAAATTGCTTGTCTTTGGAAGCATTATTTCTTCTTACATCTCTTGGATCCTTATTTTGTTTATAAAAAAAGATCCAATAAGCTCTTTTCATAGTAGTGTTGTTACATCCTTGGCTTCTTATATGACCATTACTTTAGCTTCTTATATCTTTGGAAGTGACCTAAACAACTTTCTTATCATTTCAACATTAGTATAGGTCTTTCGAAGATGTTTAAGAGCATTAATAATATCGATAAATATTCGTACATACTAGATATGCTTTTATTATACTTCATTTGGAACAATCCATATTGGTGTGTTAGCATACTCACTTTACTTTCCTTTACTTAGTTATTTTCCTTATGTGTAATTTCTAAAGTATGTCAAATTTTATGAGTTGTTTCAACATAGAGACCTTATCAAATTCATTTCTTCCTAATGGGAAAAATAAGATATATATGACCTTAATATTTAATAAAATTAATCTCCTATCTTAAGGTTCACATTCTTCCTTTAGTTTGGGCACTGTTTTGTTATCAATAATTTTTATAGGTATAAAGGGGCAATTAAAATTATTTTCCATAGGCATACAGTTTTATTCATTAATAAAAAACTCAACCTAGTTTTTCAATAGAGGTAATCATTTCCATTAAAGAAAGGTGCTCTATAAATAATTTATCCCTCTTGGTTGAATGATAATGATGAAGCTCCTAAATATGCCATTATGATCTTTACTAAATGATTTCATTTGAAACGTTAGCCTAATATACCCAATATGATACCACTTGCTGGACCCCGCTCCCGGAGCCCGGCCATCGGTGCCTGACCCCGTTCACGGAGCCCAACTATCCAGAACAGAAGCACAAACGGAGACCATTTGGGCCCGAGTCCCGACCCCCAAGGCTGAACCCCGGGTGAGTCGTCGAGACAACCAAAAGGAATACAACGCGGAAGCATATTTAACTCAAAGAAACACAGCATTACAATGATATGAATTTAATCATATTCATACAATTCCAAAACTTAAGACAAAATACATCAACATGCTCAAAATGCTGGTATGCTCAATGAACTATCCAAAAGTAGTACTAACTTAATACAGAGGTCTCTAACTACTGAGGAGCGCTCGATGCCCTGCAAGAAGTTAA
>JANIHZ010000208.1:24756763-24771063 GCA_027478365.1 Erythroxylum rufum | reverse complement strand
ATCTGGTTTTAATATTTAAGTGCAATGCAATATTTAAAGACTCCTTTAAGTAATAGTGTCCAAAGTTATCAAATCTCTTGAAGTATGGGCAACAGCATTTTTCAATTATGAAAACTTGCGAGTGATGGATGCATTTCACCAGAGTAATTAGCTAATCTTACCTTTTTTATTTATTTTTTGTGGTAAGTTGTAATAGAATCGACGATGTCTACTCCAGAAGCGAGGTTTCAATTTAAATTTGTCCTGAATTTATTTCCAAGCCAATAAATCCTTTTGCATTTTTTATTCTGCAAGTAAATTATGATGGTGACCGTGGGGGTATGACAGGCGGTGGTAAAAACTACACCTTGAAGCCATTTCATTATGTTGTTAAAGAAATAACATCAATTGCTCTTACGACTTTTAATAACAACACAACATATATAAATTATTTGTTTTAATTTTTACCAATTCAAATAAGCTCATTCATTTTCGTCAAATGAAGAAGAATCATTTTGTCCTCAATTTTATTAATTATACAGTTGAGTTGTTATTGTGTATCTTTATTTTCTTTTATAGAAAAGAAAAAGAAAAGACAAGTTGCATATAAAGTATAAACTCTTCCTCTGTGCTTCGTATACGATGCTAAGCTTCACATACTTCATGTGGCAGAAGACGGCAACATCTCGGTTGTGGCAACCTTCTTTGAATACGGTGATGATGATCCTTTGGTTTCCATGTTAATTGACTGATTAAGAACGCCAGCTCTTAGGTGAATGAAGAGTGTTATATAACTAATCTAGGACAATACTTGTTTCTTTTCACTCAGCTTCTAAAAGGTCCGGTGAAGATGAAACAACGTATAGGATTTTTTATCGCACCTGCTGAAAAATGGTAAGAAATCATAGAATTTCGTATCAGCTGGTACTGTAAAATTCAAAATGTTAAGTAACTAAAACGCCAAAAAAAGCTTAACTATAAATTTAAACGCATCAGAACGACAGAATCAGTGAACCAGTCGGAAGCTCCCTCGTAGCTAGTGAACGCAACAAAAAGATAAAAGTAGCAAATGTCGTCGCAACTCCCTTACGACCACCGCGACCTCACCACCCCTTTGCATCGCACCACTAGCCCACAACTTGCTCCTTCGCGTTGCTAGCCAGCTCCTCGGAGTCAATCGTTGCTTATCGCTACTCGCCAGCTCCTCTCCTCCGCCTCTAGTTGACAGTTGCAGCTCGCTGCTCACCAGCCAGGCGTCGATTCCTCTCCTCCACCAGTCATTAGTCACCGCCAGTCGTTGCTAGTCATCACCCTCTTGTTTTGTGTTGCATTGTTGTGTTTTAAAATTGGATTGTTGTGAGCTTAAGCCAAGGTTGCATTTCGATATAGTGAGTGTGGAACTGTGTGTGTGTGATTGATTGTGTTTTAGGCTTGTGGACTTGTCGACTTGTGGATGCAGTTGTGGATGACCTGTAAACTCTTCCTCTTTGCTTCATATACGATGCTAAGGTTCACATACTTCATATGGCAGAAGGCGACAACATCTTGGATGTGGCAATCCTCTTTTTTTTTTTTTTTAAATTACAAGGGAAATTAAAACAAAAGAGACTAGCTCCAAAAATCGAATCCTTGTCGCAGGGATCGAGTGTAAAGAGTGCCATGCATGTCTCGGTGTAGGACATCCAAAAGGCTCCTGGGCGGCTCCTGAAGAATATGAAGTCCCGGCGCCCCGAACGAAGCTATATATGCCAAGTGATCTGCACATTGATTCCCTTCACGAGGCGTATGCTCAACTTGCACTACCCACTCTCGACGAAACAAGTCACGGACACCTGTCACCAAAAAAGAATACGTAGTCAGAGTATTAAGAGAAGCAGAAAGAATATTGATGACCTCTTTGAATACGCTGATGATGATCCTTTGTTTTCCAAGGTGATTGACTGATTAAGAATGCCAGCTCTTAGGTGAATGAAGAGTGTTATATAACTACTCTAGGACACTATAAGAAAAATAGGTTTTAGCAGCTGAAATTACTGTTTTTTGTCGGGAACAAATTTGGTTACAAAAATTATCAATTGAAATTGTCATTGGAAAAACGGTAGTAGCTAAAATTTAGCGATGGATATAATGATCAATCGCAAGTTTAGGGATGAAAGTTTGTATTTTTAGAATATTTTGTCGCTAATTTGCCAATGGAATTACAATATTCTGTCGGTGAATTTACTGATGGTAAGTTGTAGGTCCGTCACTGAATTTATTGACGGACATACAAAATTATGTCGCTAAATTTATCGATGGAATTATTTCGTCGGGAATCTAATGACAAAGTGATATATTCAGTTGGTAACTTAACATCGAAATGATATATTTCATTGGCAACTTACCGACAGAATATAACACTCTGTCACTAATCAGCGACGAAATATTTTATTTCCATCGGAAAATTTAATTATGATAAATTTTAACTACCATTACTCACTTCCTACTTGAGTTTTCTGTTGATAACCTTATGATTTTTTGTACATTTAATTTCTATAAATAATATGACATTGATTGATAAATGTAAAGTAAACATTATCTTGAATAGTATAATAAAAAAAATTATAATGTACATGAGTAAGTATGTTGAAAATAACTGTAAATTAATAATTTATACAAAAATTTAAAAGTAGCAGACTATAAAATACATTCACTTATCTAGAAGTTATGCAAGAGGTGAAGGTAGATTTCTGACTGTTGTGATGAGGTCCCTACCTTTTCACTCATCCATCTCATTACAAAGTTGGCTTATGCACTCCATCAACCTTTCAACAGTGCTCTCAAGCTAAATAATTCTCTCATTTGATGCGGACCGCCTATTAGATCCAGCTATAGTGGATGTAGAGGATTGTGAATAACATGTGTTTGCAAATGACTCTCAGTTAAAAATCCTTCAACGGCGGTCCTTATTACCCATTGGATCAAGATATGCTTGACTCTCATCAATAGTTTCAAAGTTATGAGATTGTCGTTCAATGCTTTCTTGTATTTAGTTCTATTATTATAATTGTTTATGTTAAAAAAGTGATATTTTTTAAGAATTAATATCAAAGTATAGATTTTATATACATGAAGTTGTCTACATCGGCTGTTGACAAAGGTCACGCCATTATTCTTCTTGGTGTGAGTATGCAAGAAGAGCTGGCGTGGTATAATATATCTGCTTATAGACTTTTCTTGTATTAGAATAAATTGTTATAAATAAATTACAATTTACAAAAATTTCGGCAGAAATTTCTCTATTTTTATGATATTTATCTCCTGTTAGACAAAAAAATTTAACTCAACAACACAGCCATTAATGACATTAGACATTTATAACATTATTATTCTCCATAATGCACATACATTTTCATTTTAAATTTTATATATCAAATTATATCGAAATCAATTTTCATACATCAAAGTACAAAAATCAAAATATAAATGTAAAGTTTTGATACTTACAAGTTGAAGTGCATGCTCCTGATGGGTCAAAGATCCTCCAATGTTTACGGGTAGACTCTCTCCGTCTAGTCCTCCACGTCTGTTGGCAAAATTGTGCTCTGAAATGGATATTATTTCAGGTGATGCCTAATACTGCTGCCAATGACTCCATATTTCTTCAAATATATATGATGGTCGTACACCATTCTTATGTATCGAAGCAAGAAAGTCTCTATATCATGTATGAGTTTTCCTCTCTCATACGTTATTACAACATCAAATTTTGGATCTAAAAAAATTCTTTATGAAAATAACAAAAAACATACTATAAATACTTATAAACGACAATATTTATCTAATTAATGTATAAAATTAGATGAAATAAAAAAGATTAAAGAATACATTTTGTGTAACTCAAATTCCTAATAATAAAAATCTTTTGTCGGTTAAGAGACATTCTTCGCAATATAACCCTTAAGATCTATCCTCTCCTTGAACTTAAATGAGATATTTCTTGAGTACGTTCCAAACGGAACCAACCTAATATATAAGTTATTTAAAATCACTTTCAAATTAAAACCTATAACTTTAGTATAAACCTATGATGTATTATAAAATTTTTAGAATTTTATTTACAAATTGTTGACAATTGTGATGTAAGGTCTTCCATCAATTCTCTTAGCTCTAGGTTAGAGGTCACCTCCTTCACCTACAACATTTACCCCTGATATCTCTACCAGTATAGAGGTGATGGATGATGTAGGGTTGGTGGATGATGTAGCAGGGCTCCTGGATAGCATAGCAGCAGGTACAAAAGGTGATGCCTCATCTAGATGTGCAGTAACTGGACGTACAGTAGGTGATTCTATAGCATCTGAAGAACGTGATGCTTCACCTGGAAATGCACTGACTTCTCCAAAACGTTGTAACCTGAACCTTGGCCGCATCATATCCTGTTTTCTCTTTGGTGACATATTTTTAACCTAAAATTTACATTTTATTGAATTTTTTAGTAATAGAATAATATAAATTTAATATATAACAATATATTATTAATGCAATAATAGATTTATTCATATGATATTCTATTACAAACATAAATTAATCACTATCAGCACTTAACTGTAAATCAAAATTATCATCTTCTTTTTCCAAAGAATTAGAATCAAATTCAGGCTCCTCTTCAGATCTCTTGCCCTCCTAATTCTCTCCAGATGAAAATGTAACATATTTATTATTTGGATCGTTTAAAGGTTCATTCTCGTCATATGTTACACATGCATTTATTTCATAAACATCTTCCTGAAACACTTCACTTTCAATTCTCTTATTTTCTCTATTTTCATGTAATTAAAAAACCAATCAATTTGACTTATCTTGTCGTAAGCTGAGAAAAGGGACATAATACACCTGAATCGCTTGCATCTCTAATACAAAAGGTTCAAATTGTATAAATCTTCTTCACTGGTTGATTTTAACTAAATTGTATTGGCTGTGCACTTTTGTTCCAGCATTATGAGTTAGATCAAACCATTCATACTTAAATATCACACTCTATTTTATTAGCAACGCAAAATACTCAATTTCAAGTATCTCAATAATTTTACCATATTAATTCATCAATTCTCCCTATATGCAAATCCACTATTTACTGTTGTCATGTTATGACTATAGCATTCTGTTTGAAATTTGTATCCATTAATAAAATATACCAAATACAATTTAACTGTTCACAAAGTTCCTTTCACAAGATTATTTATGAACTTGTTCTTTATTGAATTTTTTTAGGCCTACATAAAAAATAATTTATCATATTAAATAATATAATGTCATCTAATTACCTTGATATGATAATTCAACTATTTCAATTATTGCAAGAGAAAACGTACATATTTCTCGAACCATTAAGGAAAATATCCTTTAACTTCTTTATTGATATCATCATGTGTTATTTTGGGAATTAGCTCCGGTAACTATTCCTCATATAATCTAAAAACATTATTATGTATTTTAGTTGTGAACAACAGTAACTTTGGAAACTCAAATAATCTATTTCAAAATCAACTTAAACTTACTGCACGAAAGGTTAAACTTTTTGACGATTCAATAAAGCATAACCATAGATAGCCTCTATTTTTCTACTGTTAATATTCTTCTTGTTGAACATCCATATGTTTGTCTTGGATATGTGAAAATGGATAAGTTACCATCAACATCACCCGTTTATCCCCCATAGTCATTACAAGAAACTTTTTTTTCTCTTGTGTACACATGTGACTCAAAATAATGTGAACAAAATATACTTGCCTCCTCCACTAAATAAACATTACATATCAAACCTTCAACTCTAGCCTTGTTTTTAACGTTTTTCTTTAAGTGATGCAAATACTTACATTACAAATAGGGTTATTATCTATTATTAAAACACGCTATAAGTTTTAATTAAATATTAACTATAATTACCTCTCAAATCGATATATTCATCGATATTGAACCGGACCAGCAAGTTTAGTCTCGTGTGCTAAATGTATGAGTAGATGCTCCATACAGTCAAAGAAGCTTAGAGAGAAAATCCCCTCCAACTTGAAAAAGATAATTGGAATTTCCCTTTCTAGTTTTTTCATTTCAACCAACTTTATTTCAGATGATATAAGCTTTTGAAAAACAAACTTAATTATGCTATAGCTTCCCAAACCTTATTCAGTATCAACTTCTGAAATGCAATTGGAATTAGCCTTTGTATAAACATATGACAATTATGTCTTTTCATTCCAAATAATTTGTACTTTCTCATGTTTACACACCTTGCCAAGTTTGAAACATATCTATCGAGAAACTTTAGACTTTTCAACCATTCACACAAATTTCTTTTGTCTTTTGTCTAAAGTGTAACATGCTTTTGGATATTTACTGGTGCAGAGATTTTTATCTAACTCATTCCTTCTACAAAAAAGTTTCAAATTAGCTCGGGATTTTGCATTGTCCTTTATCCTCCTTTCAATGTTCATTATGGTGTTAAACAAATTGTCAAAAATGCTTTTTTTTCAATATGCATCACATCTAGATTATGACGCATCGAATTACTTTTCCACTATAGCAAATCCCAAAAGATACTTTGTTTTCTCCAACTAAAGTTTTTACTAATACTTCTATTAACTTCTTCAGCTTCAAGTTTTGAACTTTTAACAACTCTAATTCATCAATCTCTTACAATATCTCTTCATCAGCTTTGTGAGGGGGAGGAGGTATTTGTACCATTCTCAATGGTGGTGTAGTTTAGTTATGGCCTAGTTAATGTCTTACATGCGCAGTATATCACATGCATCTTCTTATCCTTCCTTTGGCCAAACACGCAACCCACAACTTGATCACTAGCATCGCACATGACTTCGAATGGGAGTGTCTAATTTGACGATGTTAAGATCGGTGTTGATGTCAGTGCCTTCTTTAATTGATCAAATGCAAATAAACAATTATCATCAAAACAAAACAACACTTCTTTAACTAATAGGTTCATTAAAGGTCTTGCTATTTATGAGAAGTCCTTGATAAAACAACTGTAAAATCCTACATGACCTAGGAATCCCTGCATGCCTTTTACATTTATGGGTGATGGGAGCTTCTTTATAACCTTTGTCTTCTCTCTGTCCACTTCATTTCCTTGGTGTGATTTTTATGCCCAAGCACTACTCCTTCATGGTACTTCTCCCAATTTAGCACCAAATGTGATTTTTCATATTTTTGGAGTACTCTATCCAAATTAGTCAGGAACTGCTCAAAGGAGTCCCAAAGATTGAGAAATTGTTCATAAAAACTTCAATTATCTCCTCATTCATATCCACAAAGATAGGCATCATGCACCTTTGGAATATAGCTAAAGCATTGCATAACCCGAAGGGCGTTCGACTATATAGAAATGTGCCACAAAGACATATAACAGTGGTATTTTCTTGGTTGTCGGGATAGATGAATATCTGATTATATCTTGAATAACGGTCTAGGAAGTGATATAATGAGTGACTAGCAACTCTTGCGATCATTTGATCTACAAATGGGAGAAGAAAGTGATCTTTTTTAGTCACCTTGTTAAGCTTTCAATAGTCTCCCTCTTGTCACTGTTCTTGTCAAAATTAACTCTCCACTTTCACTCTCCATAACGGTCATTTTGCCTTTCTTTGGCACGCATTATACTAGCTGACCTATTCACTATTCGCTATGGGGTATATGATACCCAATGTCTAAGAGCTTCTCTCCTTCCTTTTTGACCACTTCTATTATGTGAGGGTTCAACCTGTATTGATGTTCCCTCACCGCTCGACTTCCTTCTTCAAGGTTTATTTGATGCACAACAACATTTGGGCTTATACCTCGAATGTCAGATATATGCCATCTCATAGCCTTCATTCACTTCTTAACAATTGCTACCACCCCACTCTCTTGTTCCTTATCCAATTGACTGGAAATGATGATGGGTAAAGTTTGACCTTCATCTAGAAGAGTATACTTAAAGTGTGTAGGTAAAGGTTTGAGCTTTAGAGTTGGTGGGTTCTCCGTGAAGTGTGGTATAGGTGCTTTAGTTCTTACTAATAATTCTTGATGTCTTGTAACACCCGACTCCTCTGTATCTGTGTTTATCTCAAACTCCTCTTCATTCTCCCTCTCAGTTCATCATCTGTCTCGACTTCTATAGATCAATTTCTTTAAAGCAACTCTCTTCTTGCTCTTGAGTACTTTTATCTATGACATCAATCTTCATGTAAGCACTGTTTTATTTTGGATTTTTCAAGGTCTTGTTCATGATGAATCTACTTGATCTTCACTAATCCAAAGTGTTAATTTATCTTCATGAACATCGATCAATGCTCTCCCTGTGTTTATGAAAGGTCATCTAATAATTAGTGGACATTTCTTATCCCCTTTGAAATCAAGAACAACGGAGTCCACAGGGATAATAAACTTGTCCACTTGTATTAACACATCTTTCACCACTCCAAACTATATTTTTATTGATTGATCAACCAAATGAATTATTATTAAAGTTGGCCTGACCTCATCGAGCCTCAATTCCTAAATATCATCAAAGACGTAAGATTGATGCTTGCTCTTAAATCATAAAGCACTTTGCAAATTCAAATTCACCAACCATTCAAGGTATTGTGAAACTCCCTGGATCCTTCAACTTGGAAGGCATATGATTGGTGATTATGGAACTATAGCTGCCAGTTAACACCACTGTTTGGTTTTCTTCCCAAGTGCATTTTTTTAATAATATGTCCTTTAGTAATTTGGCATACTTGGGCAAATGTTCCAATGCCTCCACGAAAGAAAGATTAATTTGTAAAGTCTTTAATTTCTCCACGAACTTTGCAAATTGTGCATCCAGTTTGCTCTTATAAGCATTAAGGATATAAGATCTTGGATGGATATGGCCGAGGGGCAACGTAAGGCAGGTATTCACTCTTGTCAACATCATTCTTCTTTTCTTGGTCTTTCTCTACTAGGTGGGATGTAGTTTATATTTTTGTTGGTTGCTCAAGTTCCTTCCCATTTTGAAGTGTGATTGTCTTTAGTTGCTCTTTTAGGTTTGCTTAAGTATTGCTCGAGAGCTCCCCACACTTCTTGTAGACAATGTATTTGCCAATTGGCTCATTTGGACTTATAAGTTGTGGATGGAAGAGGTATGATTTTTGGTTACTTGTTCGAACTTTCCTTGTAATGTTTTATGAGTGTCATCCATCTTTACGAGCTTGTCCCAAATTTTGTCCAACTTATAGAATTGGGTTTCTCCTGTTGAAATCTAGGTGGCCTTTGAGGTCAAAATTGACCTCTTGCATTGTTTGACCAAGAAAAATTTAGGTGATTCTTCCACCTAGGATTATACATGATGGATTAAGGATTGTTTCCCTCTCCTCGACTAAATTGTGCTTCCATGTAGTTGAGTTACTCCATTTCATTAGATTGCATCAAAAAGCAATCGATGGTATCATGTGTGTCTTGTCAACATAATTCACATCTATGTTGAATTGCTTTAACAGGAGCTGATGAAGAGGCTTTCATGGTATTGTAAACTGTCAATCTTCGCTTGCATTTCTGTAATCAAATCAACAATAATGTCTACCTTCTGATCACAAAAGGTTGTTTGTTGTCTACTTTTGTCGAATGTCTAAAGACAACTACTACCTGACATCTCTTCTAACAAATCCTTCAATTCCTCAACTATCTTTCTCATAGAGATCCTTCAGATGTTGCATCAATGGTGCCTCATTCAGATGGAGTAAGTCCATTGTAAAAGGTTTATAAAAGGAATTCCCTAGGTAGATTATGGTGATGACACCTCCTTTGTAAATCCTTATACCGTTTCCATGCGTCATAAAGTGACTCTCCATCACTTTGTTAGAAATTTGTAATCTCCTTTATCAAATTTGTCATCTTTGTGAGGGGGAAGTGCTTGTCTAAAATTGCAAGCACCAATTGCTCCCACATTGTGATGTTTACAGGACTTAACGAATCATACCATAACTTAACTCTATCCCTTAATATGAAGGGAAAGAGTCTCATCCTAATAACATTTTTCAACATTCCATAATATCGGAATGTATCACATATTTTCAAAAAAATTACTAAATGAGGATTAGGATCTTGATTAGTTAACCTATAAAATTGTATATTGGTTTGCAGTATGCTTAACAAAGTTGACTTAATTTCGAATGACATTGCTTGCATCGGTGGTTGAGTGATGCCTTAATATGTAGCATTGAACCCTAGTCTCATGAAATCTATCAGGGTTCGTTGTTGGTTGTCTTGAATATGTTCCTCTGCCATCATTTCTTCCATCTCTTCTAATCGGGTGATATCAAGTGCTAAAGTTTCGATAATATTGTTTGAATTTTGAGTAACTCTTGTGTTCATGCAGTAACATGAACACAAAAAAGGCAAAAAAATTCTTTAGAACAAAGGAATTCAAATAATCCTAAACTAACTTTCTGACAACAGTGCTAAAAACTTGTTGAGCAAGTTTTATCTAATGTAAACCATCAATATTCCGCAAGTATACGAATCATAAACTTTTAGTAATTAAGGTGTTGATCCTACGAGAAATTAGCTAAAACTAATTGAATCCTAACATTGTCTAACGCTGTAAAAATGTGATTAAAATGAAAATAAAAATAACTGAAAAAATTAAGCAATCAAATATGAGTTGAATGAAAATAGAATTCTAAAATTAACACAATTAAATAAAATAGAGCACTTAAACATTTAAAAAATGAGATGACATAATAAAACAAGATTGATCAATTATGAGAGTATAGAATTCATTTTATCATTATTTTGCTACATTAACCAATTTTGATTCAATCGGTATCGATCTTAAATTTTTGAAGGGTTGATTACTCTCTCTCAAGACCTAATCATTTAACCCCATTTAATAATCCCTAATTGATTCCAAAATTCCAAAATTGCAATCTCTTGGTTAACAAAAACAATTTAAAGTTTTCAACTAATTCTTAAGCAATATATTGAATAATTGAGTCCTCACATAAGATCTCTCTTTATATGATTACCAATTTGGTATTTATGTGAATTATTAGGTTGTTAACTCTCATTACCTAACCTAATTAGATTACTATCGATTCAATCTCTCAATTTATTATAAACGTATAAGCAACCATAAATATCACAACACCCAAAACATTTCTTTGAAATCAAAAGCTATCAAGTCACAAAGTGATTCAAGAACAAATCAAAAAATGAAATTAGAATATCATCAATGTGTTCAACATCAATCCCAATTTATACATCAAGATGGAAGTAAATAAACAAAAGAAAGATAGAAAGAACTTAATTGGACTGGTCTTGAATGGTTGGACTGTTGTTGCTGCCCCTTTTCTCCCCTCTTACCCTTCCTTGCTTCTTTCTCAATTTGGTAGGATACAGGCTAGGTCTTCTTTGGTCTTATTGTGTTCTTTTATAGTTAACGAGCCATTAGGGTAAATTCTAGGTCTTACCCATGCAAATTTGTCCAAAAATACCCTCTAAATATCAAAACAGAAAGAGATTGCCACGTCTGGTGAGCATAAATATCTTCTGTTAAGATTGTGACCTAATATAAAGCTCTTCTATCACGATCCTGACCTTGGGGAGAGGTCTTCTGTCATGATTGTCACACTCATATCACGATCGTGACCTTGTCTTTTTGTCCAAGTTTGCTCCAATTTCCTTCAATATTTATTTATCTGGGTTCATACACTAACAAACATCAAAACACCTCAAGAACACAAGATTAAGGTCCAACATCATGCCCTAAGCTACACAACACTTAAAAACATAAACACACAATCACATTAATATAATTCTAAGTTTAAACATGTAATAATTATTTAATCAACACGTATAAACACACTAAAATACCTACCAAAATATAATGTAAACTACAACCATCATAATCTTAGTTACAACCTTCTTTAGACATTGATTAACCTAGTCATTCCACATTCTAGTACAATAGTCTTCATTTTGAAATTTGGACTTGTAGAAGGTCATATAACTTATGATTTGCATAATGGTTATGCTATTGAATTGTTCTTCTGTTAGACTTTTATTTTGGAAAATTCTAGCATTCCTCTCATCCTAAATAACTTTATTAAGATAGGACATAGCTAGGCAAAAAATCCACTCAATTATAGTGTCAGGATGCCTAATTGTACCACATTAAGTCCTTATGAAGTACTAATCTCCATGAGCACTTTGAACGTAGCATTTGTGCAGCACATAATTACAACTAGTATTGACAAAAGAACATTGAAAGAAATAGATGATCAATGCTTTCCTGAACCATTTGACATATAATACACTAATTAGGGATGTTGAGAAATTTCTTTAGCTTATCCATAGTTGGCATCTTATCCTTCATAGCTAACCATAAAATGATCGAGACACTTGGATGAAAATGCTTATGCCATACAACTTGATACCAATGCATACTACTGTTGGGTTTCTAAAGAATCTTTCAGCAGGAATAATTTGTGAATTTGCCATTTCTAGAATTATTCCAAATGATGTGATCTTCTCCTCTAATTAAGCTAGTTTGAATAATCTCTCACAAAGAGATCTAGGAGTGGAACTATGTATGAATATATGTCTGTCAGCTAATGCATCTACCACTATCACTTTCATGCTAATGACAAATTTGAGGTCTTCCATTTCTTATAAGTTATATAAAGGACCTTGAGATATCCAATTGTCAAACCAAAAACTAATATGTTTCACATCTCTAATAAGATAGACAAATTCATTCCCTAACAATTCCCCAACTTTTAGAATCACTTTTAGAGTTGAAGTGTAAGATGATATAATCTTTGAACTCCATAAGCTTCTTTTTTTTTAATGCAAATGTGATGAATCCATTTATAATAAAGAGATTGTTTATCTTTCATTAACCCCTATAGCCCCTTGGACATCATAATATTATTCATCAACTTGCAATAAATTATCCCCAGACCACCTTTTTCCTTAGGCAAGCAAACATCCTTCCACTGCATTCTACCTCTTCTGAAAGTGTTGTCATTCACATTCCATAGGAACTTGCTACATATCATCTCTATGGATTTGATGACTCTTTTGGGAATAACTAGATGTGTAGCCCAAAAAGAATTGACTGAGTTAAGCATAGATGAAACGAGTTGAGATCTCGTAGTAGTGGATAGTGGTTTGGAACTCTAGGAAGAGATCATACTATTGATTATGTTAACCAGAGTGTAGAAATCTCCATAAAAGACTAGTAGCTGAGATTGGAATTCCTAAATATAACATCATAAGTGATTTTAATATGAAACCAGTAGTAGAATTAATCATAGATTCATTCTCTGTAGTTGACTTTGATAAATAGAAACAATTTTTAGAGCAATTGATTTCCAAACCAGCAACTTGCAAAGAGTTTTTAAGGCCTTTATAAGAGTAGCTATAGATGCCTGATCTACCCTTGAAAGAAGAATAAGACCATCTTTTAAGCATAGATTAGTGATCTATATATGCTTACATCTAGAATGAAACCTGAAGGCTTTGTTCTCTTTATAATTCTCTTTAGGGTTCTATTGAAGACTTCCATAACAAGAGAAAATATATAAGGATATATGGGATCTCCTTGTCTAACTCCTTTAGAGCATTTGAAGGATTTTTTAGGCCGACCATTCACCAAGATTTTAAAAGAAGTTGAGGCAATGCTTTGTGTTATTTATTGAATAAAGATAGCAGGAAACTCCAAACTATAAAGGGTGTTTCAGATAAAATTCCAATCTATACTATCATAGGCCTTCTTTAAATATGTTTTAATGGTACAATTCTTTCTTCCTTTTTTCTTAGAATAGGTTCTAATAAGTTCTTGCGTTAACAAAATATTATCACCCCTAAATCTCCTTGATATGTAGTGTTGGGAAATCTGGACCGGATCTGATCCGACCGCAGCAGAATAATCACGAAACGCTTCCGTGATTTTTGATTTCCCGAAAAACAAGATCTATTTAAATCTATAAAATGATTAATATGAATTATAATAAAACGAAATTTAATTCGTACCTTATTCCGAAGCTTGATCTTGATCTTGATGCATACCTCGAATCGTTTCCAAAACCGATCCGCCTCAACCACCGTAGCCGCACAAGTGTCCAGCCTCTAAAGGTATCCACAGAATGAGTTGAGAGAACTCTATAACTCTTACAGAGAGGGTTAAGCATGTAGTGCTAGCTACATAGAGCTTAAGCCTATTTATAATAAGCTTAGGATATTTTTAGTAATTTAATTGAAATTAAATATTAATTTCAATTAAACTTTAATTAGAATTACAAATAACTCTAATTAAA
>JANIHZ010000208.1:24740688-24756663 GCA_027478365.1 Erythroxylum rufum | reverse complement strand
TTAGGAATAATACATAAATGCAATATGAATCTCATAATTATAATCTCATTATAATTTCATTTGCAATGTATAATTATTCCATGGACTTTATCATATACATTTAAACATGTACAAGATAAAGAACGCCTTTAAATAATTTGTCACTAAACTACAATCAAAGCGATTGGCTGTAGGGCATAAACCAACATGTAAGCCCTTAGTGAAATATCAATATACTTATGAAGAACTTCTTTCAACATTTTAGCCAAGATCTTGGAAATGATCTTGTATACAGTGTTACAATAAGAAATAGGTCGAAAGTCTAAGAAACCCATATGTTCTCCACTCTTAGGAATGAGAGTAACGAAGGTGCTATTGATTTTAGATGACATCTTACCTTTGTTTAAAAATTCTATTATAACATTAGTTATAATATTCTTTATTAGATGACCATGTGCCTTGAAAGGATTCAAAGATTTTATGGAGTTCTCAATCTTTTGAATTGTGATAGGCTTGCTTAACTTTCAACATCCTGTTAAGTGATCTTGTCCTGCAAATTTCTTTCAAAAGTGCCTGAGATGAGCTAGCATGAGTAGGAGTTGTCAAGATGCTTGAGAAATATTCAAAAGCCCCTTGGATTAGTAAGTGCTGGGAATTAAGCTCCTGATTGTTCAAATGTATGGATATGAGCATGTTGGTATTCCTCCTAGATATAATTGTTGTTGAGCAAATCTTATATATAATTAAACTATCAATACTCGTAAGTATACGAATCGTAACTTGTAGTATTGAAAGGTCTCAATCCCACGAGGAATTAGCTAAAATGAATTGAATGTAACTTTGTCTAAGGTAATACAATATGATATTAGTGAAAAATAATAACAGAAATTAAAGCAATTAAATAAAATCAAGCAAATAACAAATAATAAGTGAGTTGCCAATTTAACGTAAGGTTGATAAAGGATGAATGCTTACGGTTTATTCTTTCATTATTCTGCTCCCTTAACTATTATTGAACTAATTATGTGTTGATCCTATATTTCCTACGGGCTTGGTTACTCTCTCTCAAGACCTAATTAATTAACCCTAATTGTTAAACCCTAACTGAATACGAAAATTTCATATTTTATAATTTCTAGATTCATAAAACTTTCCTAATGTTTTCAACTAGATCCGATGTTATCTATTAGATAATCAAGTTATTACACAAGATCTCTCTTCGAATGATAGTCGATTTGATAATCGCGTGACTTATTAAACTACTAACTCTCATTGTGCAATTAAATCAAATTACTTTTGACTCACTCTCTCGATTTATCATCAAAGTATAAAATGCACAATTATCACAACACCAAAATTTTATATAGAATCAAATAATAATTAAGTTCACAAAATAAATTCGGAATAAACTCAAATATGGAAATTAGAACTTCATGAGTGTAACAAACATCTAGATTTTCAGTTTACACATAAAGCATAATGAAAATAAATAAAAAAAAGAGAAAGAAAGAAAAACTCTACTCAGAGCTTGATCTGGAAAACTAGAATTCAAGACATTCTTCTTGATCTCCCTTGTTTAATCCACTTTTATAAGATGGCAACTACATTTTTTTGGAGTGTTTAATGTTCTTAAATAGATCTTGAGGCTTCCAAGGCTCTTTCTAGGATTTTCTTACTTAATTTGATTCCAAAAATAGCTCCAAAATGTTAAAAAACGGAAGAAAATTGCGTGCTGAAAAAGCTAAAATTTGCTAGAATTGTTGTCTAGTAGATGCACAGTATTATGCACGCTATGCATTACCAAAATTACTAAAAATTACAAATTTGCATAGCCTAAGAGATATGCACGGGATGGTGCATGACCAAGCATTTCTTATGTGCTTTGAATCTTTGTTTTGTGTCACATTTTTATCTAAATTCTTCTTTTTGTTTCAATTTTTTGTTTCTATACACTCACAAACAGACCAGGCACCTCATGAAATGAAAAATTAATATCCAATTTTTGCTCTAAACTAAACAAACACCTAAAATATATACAAACATTCACATTAACGCAATTGGATCTTAATATAGGATCCAGTGGGATTAATATAGGACCAATTGGTTTGGGTGTCAAGTAAACTAAAGACTCACGCGGGTGCATGTACGTGGAAGTGAGACACAAAACAAAAGTTAACGTTCCTTCAAACCAACTCTTCCATTGTCTGCCAAAAGCTACAGACTTGACGCTCTTGAACATGACCCACCAGACGCCTACGTCACGTACATTTATTAGGAGTGCTGAAATTATTTTAGTAATTATGTATTGAGATGAATATTTAATTACAATTCGCAGCATAAGAGGGTATGGTAATGGTATGTATTAATTAACAGGTTAATGCATTTCTGAGGGAGACTCGGATCGCTGTCTCTCTATTTCTCACACTACACCCAATCTACCATTCTCTTAAAAGTTGAAGAAATAGCGAGGAGAAAGAAGTTTGAGTTTTTTTTAGGTTTAGTTCAAGAGAGGAAAAGGGGATAGAAAATGGAGGCAGCAATGGGATTAATGAGAAGAATACATCCAAAGCAATCCGACACTGCTCTCTCCGCCCTACTCTCTCTTTTGCCTCACCACTCCTCCGATCTCCTCTCCCAAGTCGATCAGCCTCTTCAGGTTCCTCTACTACTCGTCTTTTTTCTTTTTTCTTTCTTTTAGATCCCTAATGCAAATTCATTCACAACTTAGATTCGTATTAACAGCTTCTATGCGATGTTGACTGCGGCAAGGAATTCATATTGTGTGAATACAATAGAGACGCCGACTCTTATAGATCGCCTTGGTCCAATAAATATCACCCCCCCTTGGAAGATGCACTCTTTCCTTCTTCAAATTTGAGGAAACTTGAAATTGAAGCTAATGATGTCTTTGCCGTATATCGTGACCAGTGAGGTCCTTTACTTACCTCGTCTTTAATTCATATTTTTCCACATCACAGTTTTTATTGCAAACAAACTCATTTCCGGTTAATTTCATTAAAACCTCCGAAATGGTAGGTACTACGAGGGTGGCATTTCATCTGTTTATATGTGGGAAGATGATAATGAAGGATTTGTAGGCTGCTTTTTGATAAAGAAAGGTGCCAATTTTTGTTTTGTTTTGTTTTGTTTTCATTACCAAAATTTCATGGCTCTGACATGATTGTTTTACGTTTGAGAATTAAGATGGCTCAAAAACAGGGCATGGCAGAAGGGGCTACCTGCAAGAGGGGGCATGGGATGCCATCCATGTTATTCAGGTGACAGTTTGGGAGTTTTCCTTAAGTTTCCTTAAATGTAAGTATCGCTTGTGATCCTCGGTTTTATTGATCTCTTAACTTATTATCTAGGTGGGGCCAGAAGAGGAAGGAGTAGCTCATTACTGCTTAACCAGTACCATTATGCTATCTTTGACTACAAATGATGAGTCGTCTGGTACATTTAGTCTGTCTGGGTCCATTAGGCGGCAGGTACTATATATCCTTCTATACCTTGAATATTGTACAGGTTACAAAGAAGAGAATCCGTCTTTTTATAAATTCTTGTTACCATTGATTCTTCTGCAGTGATTCCTGTTGTGTGTTAAGAAGGGTTGACCTGTGATGTACCTGACATGTTGCAATTCTATGTTGATATTATTTCCTGGCTGTTAAGAATTACCTTTTTCTTTTCCTTTGGGCTAGTGATTGCATATTATGGCTCATGTCATCCAGATAAATGGAGAAGTCTCCCTTGATCCTATCCTAGTTTTCTTTACCTGATGAAAGCATGATTTCTAAGTGCTTACTGATGTTGTGTGATGTTATTTGAGAATACTGTTTGCCAATATTGTATCCGATCCATGCATATGCTTCAAAATGTTTATATCCCTGTAATCTACGAGAAGTATCATTTTGCTCATGTATTGTGTACAGAAAAATAATGTAAACATGGTAATATGCATTGATATTTTGTCATTAGTTCACTGCAGTAACCTCTAAAACTAAGTTAAAGCTATAGGGACTTGTTTAACTTCAAGCAAAATACAGGAGTTGTGTGCTTAATTAACCCCTATGGTACCTATATTGCTTGCTCCTGTGAATCCACATTGATCAAAGTCAGTGGTTAATCTTTTTTCCCCTTCTGTAGATGAATATGGACCTGCCAATTTCAGATGGTCATCTTTGTAATATGGGAAAGATGATCGAAGAAATGGAGGGTAAGCTTAGGAACTCACTGGATCAGGTATGTAGTTCCTATTTTCAAAGTTGTTTACATAGCATGCCATTTGGGTTTGATATCAAATTTCACATTTAATCTTTCCCATTGCAGGTTTATTTTGGAAAAACAAAAGAGATGGTTTGCACTTTACGACCCCCATCAGAAATAGTCATGAGACTGCCAGACAGCTGATTTGTTTCAGTTAATGAATACAAATTTAAGGTACACATTGTTGATTATTATCTTGGTCATATGGATGACAATGCGAGAGCAAGGTGATGTTGTAGATTCCTTACCCTTTGGCTTCTTGAACACTTCATCTGTAATTGTCACATATTGATTTTGTACGGAGCTTGTTTTCTCTTTTATAAACTGGCATTGCCTCTTGCATTCTCAGAGTGGTCTTCTTCTGTCTTTGTTAAGGTATACTCATCGTTACTCCCAATGGAATTGCCATGGTTGGTGTCTCTAGTTACATGCCAAGGCATTTCTTTTCTTCTTCCGAACCATTGCATGTATTTTATCAACTTAAGTTTATGTTGCAAAGAGGCTGTCTTATTTATTTGTCTTTCTTTCAGACAAAAAAGAAGGTATAATTAACAATAATTAGTTTCAGGAATGAAATCCATTTTTTAATTTGGATTAACTATTAAGAGCTTGAAATAGCCTACTGTGGAATGAAATTGAAAAATGATACTAGGCCATTATAAAGCTTTTGTTTTCCTCCTGGTGTCAATTGTTTTAAATAGATGAGACTGTTAAATATAAACAATATGAGTAGATGAAGAGATACATTTACTACTTTTTCATTGAATTAAACATTAAAATCATTTAGAAAGAAAATACCTACCACCGAGATACCCTGAGATCATTATCCTACCTGGTTTTTGAGGGACTGATGTTTGCCTCTGCAATCCAACTAATGGCTAGACCATTAACTGGTGAAAAAGCAATAGTTTGTAGGAGTTTTACCCAGTAAAATATCCATGTCATTCATCCGTACTGCTCCGAACTAAATAAAATGTTGTCACTGCTATTCTATCATTTAAAATTCTGGGTAAGAATCCTTCGAAAGGTAGATAAACTTTGTTTAGTTATGTATAACTTCTGTAAATTTAAATATAACTTTTAGTAGTATGATTGTGCGATATTGGGACTAATATATTTGAATTGGATATTGTCATGCAACGCTTGACTTCAATTAATTTAGCTCAAGACTGAGACTTGACAAAGAAAACAAGCCCCAAAGGACTCGGTCCAAGTGACTTTAGAAATGATATGCCAAAGAGAGCTGAGGAATTAGCTACGAGTTATTCACCTGTTCCAGGTGACTTAAACATATCTATGGCAATTACTAATATAACTTCACACAACCTTTGTGGTCCCTTTCGTGATAAAAATGGTAAAGCTAATCACGTTGGCCACCTTTACCTTTTAAGATACCAACTGCTTTGACAACCAATGGAGAAGATTTCGGTCTGTTTAGTTTTATTTTCGAGTTTTCCGATAATGGTTGTCGGTTTTAATTTTAACTTGTTAAAAAAATATTTGATTGATATTTGTAATAAAAATTAAATTAAAAATATTTTTAATTTGTGATTTTATTATACATTAATTTTATATAATAAAGTTTAATATAAAATATAAAATTATATTAACGTATTTTATAAAATTTTTGAATCCTTAAATTCCAAGTCTCGCTAGTAGTATTAAAAATATGGTTAAAATTATATGCAGCAAGAGATGACGTTTTATTCTCATTGGACTTACCAAAATGCTTAAAACCAGGTATCTTCGCTATTCTTGAACGTGAAAGTAGGATCTTGAGAAATCATCATTCAGGATTTTAATTCTTTATACCAAGCAGTTCTCTCCTACCAACCCAAGTTCTTCAGCTTTTGATCATTAAAGAAGTACATCTAATCATTAAATGGTCTATTCTGTATAAGCGTTATTCTTATTCATGTTTTTGCAGCGTATCTTTTCTCATCAGGTACTCTCCTTTTCTCATTTGTGAAGGTTGACTTCAGAAGCTTCAGTAACATTCTCACAATACAAGTTTCGAGCCATCCCCATCGATTAGAAGCGGCTGCCATTTCATGGCTATGAGGATGAACTTTGGTTTGGATCATAAGCATTTTTCCACAAGTAATAATCACAGATAAGTTGGGTGACCTGACCTGCCACATGCTATGACGAGCATCTCAACACCAGCTTTT
This sequence comes from Erythroxylum rufum, assembly GCA_027478365.1. NCBI lineage: Eukaryota > Viridiplantae > Streptophyta > Magnoliopsida > Malpighiales > Erythroxylaceae > Erythroxylum > Erythroxylum rufum. The sequence continues at coordinate 24,750,247 of JANIHZ010000208.1, read as the reverse complement.
GATGCAGGATAAGGGTTCATTTTGACAAAAAAATGTAGGGTTAAATAACTAAATTAGAAAATCATTTTCATGTTGGCTTCTTGTTATTGTGGACAACAAATCATTCTCCTTCCTATTGTTTTCAAGATGTTAAACAACAAATTCTGTCTTCAATGTTTTAATTATTTAAGTCTTAATAACTTACTGAAGGTCTTGGGTTTATATCAACAGAAAAAAATCACAAAATATCCTATAATTGTTGGCCTTACCAGAAATTAAAAAGAAAGTATCATTTTTATATCTTTTATTTTTTTTGAATGGATCATTTTTATATCTATGTCTCTATATGATTGGTTATACATTTAACATATGCAGTACATACCATTCAAAAATTAAGATGTAAAATAAGAAAAATTTCCGATGCCATCTAATTAGAAAAACAACATTCAAATCTAGGTACAAATTAGAAAATTCACTCTTACGTTCTTCTTTTCCTTGTTGGTAACGTTGTTTTTTTTAAAAAAAATTTAATGAATATTATCAACTTAAGGTAGAAATTTATACATCACTTCATAATCCAATAAAGTAGAAGAAAACAAAGCAAAACCCCTTTAGGGTCTAGGCAAGATAGTGGTAGTCAAAAGCCTAACAAATACTAACAAGTTTAAATTAGGAGTTAACTACTCTATGTTACATCCAAGATTTTCATGTTCCAATCGAGCTTCATCTATCTTCCAATGCCCACATATAGGAGAATTTCACTAATTCAATAGACTATTTTATGTTACATCTAATATTTTTATGTTCCAATTGAGGTTCATCTATATGCTAACTCCTACATAGGCCTTATTGGCTAATAGAATTTCCCTAATTCAAAAAATTATCCTAGCTGACAGTTCATGCTTGTCCATGCTAGTAACCCTATGCAACATGTTGTTCCTTTAACTCCAAAGTGCTTAGAAACTACAAGAGAATGTTGCTCTAAGGAAGTAAGCATCATTCTTCATTCCTTTAACTTTATTACTGGCCTGACAATATTCAGCTAGTTGCTCTCACAACAGTAAAGTTGTTGCAATTGTTGAGTTATGGACTACAAAACTTGTGAATAAGTATACTAGAAGAAGAGTTGCACATTATTTTTAGGAACTTATTGGAAAAGAAGACATAAAATACCAAAACATTGACCCTTGATTTTAATCTCTACCTAAAATCAAGCCAACTGGTGAATGAGGCCTTAAGAATCAATGATTTAATCCATATTACATCATATTAGTAAACTTTTTAGAAGTGAGTTCTAAATAGTTCGATGCATGATTTGTTAGTGAATTTATGGATTGCATCCATCAACCAAATGAGCTGATCATCCTCAAGAGGATTAGGTTGGTAAACAAGCAAGCCATCTAAAATGCAAGCTAAGCCTCTAAAGTTACAATTCCAACTCTCTCAATTCCTTAAACTTGGCATTAAGAAGAGTTCTCAGTTTAAGAGTAGTTGATAGGTTTAATTTAGGCAATGCTTTCCTAGTTGTTTTAGTATGTTTTTAGGTATTTATTAGATAATTATCGTTTGTATAGGCTTAGAATTGTGTTTTGTATTAGTGTTTGTTTATATTCTAAGTTTTTGAGTGGTTTATAGCATGATTTCAATCTTAATTTTATGTTTCATGAGGTGTTTAATATGTTTGTCAATGATGGAAATCAGATAATTGAAGAATAAGGAAGATAGAAGCTGTTTGAAGGGTGTCACAATCGTATCTATGGGGCTGCATGGCCTCTGTCACGATCGTGCCCCATGCCATGTCACGATCGCGACAGAGATTGTCCAGGTGCGAGTTTTTCATCTATTTTAGGGTTTGGGGGTATTTTTGGAGCCGATCAAAGTAGGAAAACCCTAGTTACATTCCTAATACACTATTTAGGGACGTGAAAGACAAAAAAAATGCAATAGCTGATGCCAAAAGGTGGATCAAACAAGGGAGATCAAGGAGAACATCTAGGAATTCCATCTTTAGATATAGTTTCTAATAGAGTTTTTCTTCTTTTCCTTTAGTTGTTTCATTAATCTTAATGTGTAATCTGAATTCCATGATGGTGAACTAAATATAAGATAACATAAATAATCCATAAAAGAAGGAAAAAACAATACACAATGACATATGCTTAAATGTGCTCCTCGGAGTTGACTTCACCTCCAAACTGTTGTCGGGAAGCTTATCCCTCCATCTTTTCCATCAAGCTTCAAGCATCAGCTAAGAATCTCTCCATTACTGTTGAGAACCTACCAAAACACTCTATAGCCGACACCTCCTCTTTGGTCCAACTGTCTCACCTATCTTGCTCTAGCCATCACATACCTCCTGCCCTCAAAAATCCCTATTTTTCACGTTTGACCATCCTCCAATTTCCTCTTCTTTGTCATGTTTTTTCTAGTCCCTAAAAATCTCTATTTTCATATCTGTCCAGCCCTACGCTTTTCATTCTCCAGCTGACACACTACTAGATGAATGGCTATCTTCTTTGTTTTTTCACTCTCTCCCAGCCTGGCCTACATTCACTTTTTGCTTTATCCCTTCCATATATTACAAAAGTTAGGTTTTAAATGTCTTGGGATAGGTGACTCTCTCTCGTTATTTCATTCAAACTATCTTTTTCTCACTTTGTCGTCACCCCCTCACATGCTTTGGTCCTCACATGTTTTAGCCCTCACATGCTTCTTTTAGCAGCTGACACACACACACTTCACTTATATTAAAAACTAGGTTAAAATCATGTGATAAATGGATAGCTAGCTTAATTCTTTTCGTAGTGTAATTCATGTTACAACTATGGTCTTTTAAAATCAAAATGTTTCACATAACTCTATTTTTATACTTTATCTTGTCTCTTTTTATTTTAATCTTTTTTTTCTTCTTGCTTCATGAAGACACTAAATTATGAACATTGAGAAGATGGTTCAATAAGTATGATTCCCGGTCACTTTAGCTCCTTCACCTCCAAAATGTACCTAAAATCAAATATGAGCTAAAGTGAGCATCTTAAGCAATTTAAGGCATTAATCACTAAATGTAATATAGATTAAACACATCAACAATTAAGCACATATCAAAGGAATTATAGTCATATTTGATATGCAGAAGGTATGTTAATCTACTTACAATTAAAATAGTTATATGAAATATTAACTAATATCTTTTTAATTTGATTTAGAGATTAGTCAGGGGTATAGAGGAGACTTTGTCGAATGCAGATCACCGAATGTGTTCCTGACATATATATTACAATTGACAAGGCAGTTGGAAGGGAAAGGAGTTCAGAAAGCAGTTTTGGAATTACATTTGGTCAACCTATGTTGAACATTTCAACAAGCAACTTAGAAGGTTTCACAAAATAAGACTTGGATGTGCTTCAACATTACTTGAATATCATAAAGAGAGGTGGGCCAGATGTTATCAATTCTTTGAAACTAAATGTTCGATAGTTGACAATAATATGAATGAAACCTTTAATGGGTAGATCTTATCAGCAAGGGACAGGCCAGTGATTAACTTGTTTGAGACAATGAAAATAACAGTGATGAGGAGGCATATTGAGAAAGGACAATTTATAGTTAGGTGGAAGTAAGATATTGCACCAAATATAATTTCTACACTTCTAGAGCCTCTTCAGATCTCTTTCACAAAGTATTCTTTATCTACTTCCTTAGCCTCTTCAGGCTCTAGCCTTTCTTTTCACTTGAAAAGAAATTGTTTGAGCTTGAAGTTACAGATGTATTTGCTCTCTTTTTCTCAATTGAGCTTTTACAATTAGAATTCTTTTCTCTCTTTGTATTGTATCGTATCTTTTTCGTTATTTTTTACATACGATTATAACTAATATTTATAGCCTAAATCTTCAACAGTCTTATTGAGAATTTTGCTTGTCAAATCTTCTAAAAACAGTTATTATTCGAGTCCTATAACTAACTCCAACTAACTGTCATTCTAGTACATTCTTCAATTTCCATCGTCTTGCATAGATTCATATGCTTCGTCTAGTGTCTCATATGCTTCGTCTGGTGTCTTAGACTAAGCACTTCATCTGATTCATCTTATTCAACTTTTACTAAAGAATCGTCTTGATTTGATGATGTGTGCTACATACATTTATTTGCACACTTAATAAATTTATCAAAACAGTTCACACACTTTTATGATTATTATTATTTGACTTTTATCAAAGTTAATAGAAAAAGTAAAGTCTTCTTGACTTAATATTAGGCGTAAGTATTAACTTGATGCCTTTGTCTATTTTCAGGAAATTGGGGCTAGAAGACTTCAAGCCAACATCCATACTTATCCAACTTGTGGATTAATCCATCAAAAGAACATTTTTGGTAGTAGAAGACGTTCTAGTAAAAGTGGATAAATTTATAATTCCTGTTGATTTTGTTGTGTTGGATTTTGAAGAAGATAGAAATTGTCCATTAATTTTGGGTAAGCCCTTTATGAATACTGGTAGGGCATTAGTTGATGTGCATAAAGGAAAACTGGTTTTGAGAATTGGTGATGAGAAGGTTGAATTCAGTATGACTAAATCTTTGAAGAAACCGGTAGATGGAAGTGTCTATATGAAGATTGATGTTATTTATGGATGATTTTGTGAAGGAGGTTGAGAAGGAAAATGAAAAGGAAGTTGAAAAAATTATTAAAGAGCATAGGGATGAAAGTGTGAGTGAAGAGGAATTATGTGAGGAGGGTAAGAGAGAGAAGTTAGAGAGAGAGGACACACAACCTTCCATTGTAAAGCCTCCCACTTTAGAATTAAAACCCTTACCTTCTCACCTGAAATACACATTTTTAGGCAAGGACCACACCTTACCCATCATCATTTGCAACCAATCGAATGTTGAGCAAGAAGAGAAAGTGGTAGACACCATTAAGAAGAGGGTGAGAGCCATAGGGTGGCAAATTTCTGATATTAGGGAGATTAGCCCCAATGTGGTGATGCATAAGATTAACCTTAAAGAAGGATGCAAGATGGTGAGGGAGACGCAAAGAAGGTTAAATCTAAACATGCAAGAGGTTGTGAAGAAGGAAGTGGAGAAGCTTTTAGACGCAGGTATTATATACCCAATTTCAGATGAGTGGTTAAGTTCGATGCAATATGTGCCTAAGAAGGGAGGCATGACAGTGATGGAGAATGAAAAAGCTAAACATATTTCCACTAGGACCATCACATGTTGTAGAGTGTTCATTGATTATAAGAAGATTAATTTGGCCACCAAGAAAGCCCATTTTTCTTTACCTTTTGTGGACCAAATGATTGAGAGGGTGACTGGCCATGCTTTTTATTGCTCTGTTGATGGATATTCATGATACAATTAGGTGTTCATATACCCACCAGACTAAGAGAAAACCACTTTCACTTATCCTTATGGGACTTTTTCCTTTTGGCCTATGCAATGCACCGACCACATCCCAAAGGTGCATGATGGCCATCTTTGCAAATATGAATGAGAACTTCATGGAGGTATTTGTGGATGACTTCTCTATTTTTGGAGACTCTTTTGATTATTGTTTGTTTAATTTGGATAGAGCGTTACAAAGATGCGAGGAGTCTTATTTAGTCTTGAACTGGGAAAAATGCCATTTCATGGTCCAAGAGGGAATTGTTTTAGACTATAAGACCTCATGCAGGAGGGTTAAGATAGATCGAGCTAAGACTAAAGTGATTGAAAAGCTTCCACTTCCTACCCCTTAAACATACAATTGGGTAGGTTAGCGTTAATAATAGACAAAATCTCCTCTTTTATAACTTGATTATTTCTCTTGACATATTTTCATTGTTACGTTATTTGTTTAAATTAGTTCACCTTTTAGTTCAATAATCGAATTTGAGTCTTAAACAAAGAGCAACCTGAATTAAGTGATTCCTAAGTATAATCTCTGTGGGACGATATCTAGTTTTTGCTATAACAACCCATATACTTGCGGTTTTTAGTGTAAAACTCGTAATTGGTTTTGCAATCAACAATATACAAGGAGTGAATTATTCATTGTCTATTGGTTTTATATAGTAGTATTCTTTTTTCTTCATTAAATAATTCATATATAAATTTCAAAATCAAGTTTTCATAATATAGTTTAAATTAAAATTAACCATAAAATTTGATGAGAAAGAGTGCGATGAGAGAGAGTGCGGCGATCTTCTGCGCCTCAGCCCTCCCTCTCCATGGCTTCGTCTTCCCCTTCTTTGACCCTACCTCAATCTCCTCTAAAACCTTTATCATCTCCTTCCGCCTCTACCCTAATAAATTCCCCTTCTTCAAACCCTAATCGCGACCAGAACCTTAACCCTAATCTTCAATCTTCTTCATTCCCGTCCTCTCCAAAAGCAAATTAGGATTCCCACCAGCTCCGAACCCTACCCCCTCTCCCACCCTCTCATCCGGACCCTAGCCCAGCCTCAATTTCAACCTTACCCCAACGGAGAAACCTCAAGGAAGTCCCAGAACCTGGAAAGCAGTTGTATCCGCAAGACTGAAAGCTACATCCCAGGATAAATCCTTGTCCTACTATCCTCCGGAACTGAAGGAGAACCAGATCTATGTAACACCTCCACCAGAATTGGCCAAGCAAGGTGCAGTCCAATTTAAAACCTCCCTCATTGAATTCTTTCTTGGTAAGCGCCTGGCTTTCCCTTTAGTACAAAGAGCACTAGCTAGATCATGGGCTGCATTTGGTCTTAAGGAAATTTTAATCATATGTTCCAACAATTTCCTCTTTAAATTCGAAACTGAGAAAGGTATGAATGAGGTTCTGGAGAAAGGACTGTGGCATATCTAAGGAAAGCCTCTGTTTCTGAGGAAATGGTGTTTGAATGGAGGAGAGTAGGAAGTAGTTAGGTCAGCTCCTGTTTTGATTAGGTTTTATAATGTCCCAATTGAATATTAGACTACAGAAGGTTTAGGAAGAATAGCTAGTGCAGTAGGTGTCCCATTACTCATGGACACTCTTACAGCAAAGATGACCAGAATTGTGTATGCTTGTGTATGTGTAGATTTGGAATTGCAAAAGAACTGGCCCAATTCCTTTTTGTTGGCTACTTATAACGACGAAGGGCAGTCAACATATAAGGAAATACACATAGAGTATGAATGGAAACCAGACCCCTAAGTACCTAAGCAGGAATGGGCACCTACTGGGAGGAAATTTGAAACAGGAATGTAGCAAGAATTGGTGAAAGAGAAGGAAACTCCACAAACTAACTCTCAGAGCCACCAACAGCAGCCCATTACCTTAGAAACAACTGGATTACCGACCCCCCCAAGTGTAGAGCCCCCAACCGAACCCAATTCTGCTCAGGTTTTACTTCAGAATGAGCAAGGGAGTCAGCAGATATGCCAAGAAGTTCAAGAAGCAAATTCCCTAATCTTAGTTAGAGAGGATAGCCAACATGAAGCAGACCCATAAGGAGCTCTTGATGCCCCAGCGCTACCTGCCATCAACTAAGTAAGTAGTTCTCTTTCCTCTCCTAGTTTTGAATTGGTTCCTAGTAGCTCAAGTATTAAGGGAGGGGTAGAAGGGGATTTAACTAGACCAAATAGGAAGTCAAGAAAGAAGCAAAAGTAGACTTCTGATCTGATAGATTCTATATGGATTTAGTCTTTTGGAATGTAAGAGGCCTCAATAGCCCTAATAAACATTTAGCTGTCAAGGCTTGTATTAAGAGTCTTTCTACTGCTTTTGTATGCATGACTAAATCCAGAATAAGATCCCCTTTAATTCTGAATAATATATGTTCCTTGATGTTTCCTAGATGGCATTAGTACTCCAATATTGATCATGCTTCAAATGCTAGGATAGTTATAACTTGGAATGTAGATAGTTTCTCCTGTTTTAAGTTAATCTCAAATGATCAATTAATCCATTTGGAGGTTACTCCCATTAATAGCACTTCTCCTTTCCTTGTCACTTGTGTGTATGGGTCCAATAATCTCAATCATAGGAAAAATCTTTGGACTCCTTGACCCATATTTCTTCCACAGTAGGTAATCAACCTTGGCTTATAGCTAGGGACTTCAATGCGATTCTATACTCTCATGAGGCAAAACCAATGAGTTCTATAGCCATGCAAGGTATGAGAGACTTTAGGAAGTGTGTAGAAGACTGTGCAGTTTTTGATCTAAATGCTAATGGCCCAACTTTCACTTGGACCAATAAACAAAGTGGGGATCTTTATGTTGCCAAGAAACTAGATAGAACTCTCGTAAATTCAGAGTGGTCCTCCAAGTTTCCTAGCTCTTATAGTGTCACTCTCAATCCGAATATCTCAGAACACTCTCCATTAGTGGTTAGGGCCTTGCTCAGTCAACAGAAGAGATCTTCCCCCTTTAGGTTCCCCAACTTCCTTGTCAACCAGCCTAACTTTCTTCAAAAGGTTGAAGAAGCTTGGACAAGTCAGATAAGAGGCACTCCTATGTATAAGGTAGTGTCTAAGCTTAAGTTGGTTAAAAGAGCCCTAAAATCCCTTAACTCTGGTCAAATAAGAGATATTAGTCTTATAGTGGAGAGATGTCAAACCAATCTCAATAGTATTTAAGAGTAGGTGAGAATTGATCCTCAGTCTCCCATTTTGAAAGAAAGAGAGACTGAAGCCATTCATGATTTACTTAGAGCACTTAGACATCAGGAATCCTTTTTCAAGCAAGCTTCCTGTATTAAATGGCTTCAAGAAAGGGATAGGAACATAAAATTTTTCAACCATTCCCTCATTGCAAACAGAAATAGGAATATCATCCACTCCTTACACCTGGTTAATGGGACTAGAATTATAGGGCTCCAAGAGATTCAAGATCAGTTCTTGGAACATTTCCAAAATTCTATAAGGAGCTCTAAATCTTTTCCCCTTTCTCAAGAGTTTGTGGCCTCTCTCTTTCCTCACCCTTTACCCGAAAGCCTCACAAACTCTCTTATAGCTGAAGTCTCAGCATAAGAGATAAGAGAGGCTTTCAATTCCCTTAATCCCAGCAAGGCCCCATGTTGGACCTCGTCTCCGAGGCCCAACATTCGGACCCACAAAGCATAGAGGGCCCAAAACCGAACACGAAGCGATCACAAATAAGGGAAAAACTCAATTAGAAAGACTTTGTTGGATTCCTATTTGAAAATATTCCCTCAGTTCTAATGATTCCAACGCCGCTGGAATCGCTCAATTTGGATTAGAATTGAAGAAGTTACGACCTAACAACCTCGAGATTGACCACTTCACCGAACTTCACTCCAAAATCCGAACATCTTAGGGGCTGAATCTCAATTATAGTTCTTCGCACATTTGTAGCCCCATGTCTCTAGTTAAATTTGCAACTTGAATCACCCAATTCCGAACTCTAGAACTCCAGATATCTCCAAAATACCAACCTATGCTCAGACTTTCTTTCTTTCGTCTGCTTTTCCCTTCGTCTGGTTTTCTGCGTCTGCTTTCCTGCGTCTGCTTTTCTGCGTCTGCTTTCTTTCGTCTGATTTCCTTCGTCTGCTTTCTTCGTCTGCTTTTCTGCGTCTGCTTTCTTTCGTCTGATTTCCTTCGTCTGCTTTCTTCGTCTG